>JAAAKL020002572.1:0-25666 GCA_010016065.2 Carybdea cf. marsupialis auct. non (Linnaeus, 1758) | reverse complement strand
TTCAATACGGTATAACAAAATTCAATGTGTAACTTGTATCATAAAGATGGCAAAGTGATAAAACCGGCATCGTAAGCTAACAAACCACACTATATTTCTCCAAATAACATCTTCCGACCTTCTCACAGACATCCATTTACACCTTGATCTTGAATTCAAACAACAAATAATGGACTACGCGCTCGACGGCTTGCGAAAGCACAGTTTAGCAGACAACAGGTCGTCGGCTAGTGCCCAAGCTTCTCTCTTTAATCTCGTCGTCGTCGTCGTCTGGTGGATCGTCATCTGTTGGATCGTCATCTGTTGCGAAAACTCCCTTTTTACGCCAGTTGGAAGTAACAGATTGTTAACGAAAGACAATTCCCAAGGAACACGTTAAGTTTGCTTTTAAATCGCTTTGTATTTCGCAATTTGACTCCAGGCGTATCTCAGGAAGTTGCCCCTTCTCTTTGGCAGGTTCTGAAGTAGCTTTAACACTGCTAAGTTTTACAGTATTCGTAATATAATGTTTTGTAGTATGATGAGTATATAACAGAAGTAGTAATGCTGTTAGTGGCCTTTTCCAGCATCCCGTTGATTAAATTTGCAAATATTACTCAAACCACTCCTCGTTCGGAGATTTTTTTAGCAGAGAGAAATCGTTTTGTAGCCTGTAGAATATATTTCACTTTTACCAAGAATCGCAAATTTGCAGATTTGCAAATGGTGACACCACAAATGCCCTTTATGAAGAGTTGCCCACAGACAGCACATAACGTCTACGGACAAAAACGCTTAGATCAAACTATCTATATCCAGACCCTTCTATATTGCTTGTGAAACAGCACTCTATACTCACTTCTAGATCTAGTATCCTTTAAACTTCAAAAAGGTCATCGTTTTTTTTGAGAACTGGTAGGCAACGGTATTCAAACAATTTAACAGTGTTCAAGTGCTTGTCGACTTCCGGCTTGCTGTCATCGCATTGTAAAAAAGAACTTTCGACAACTGGCAAGCCGATATTGCCAGTTTTCCAAGGCGATCTCGATTACAGGCCTAGCAAGCAAACGAGTGGAACCCTAGCATTATTCGTCGTCAGTAGGTTGATATTTTAGTATTAAATAGCAAACATTCCCTTGTTATATAAAAGTTGCAAAGCTAAATAAGTTTGTATTGAATAGATAAGTATTGATAGACATAGGGGAATGCTATACGGGGCTGTATTTCTTATACTAACTTACATACCTGCAGCATTTGTGCTAAAGACACTATTTCCGTGGTTTCAAACATTGAAAGCTTTCAATATCATAATCCATGTCTATGTTTACATTTGCATAAGTGGGTAAAAATTAATGCTGGGAAGTTGCAGTTATTTGCAGTGGAGTAAATCTCCCTGTTCTATAATAAATCCTCTCAAATCCTTGGCATTTGTATACTTGCTATATATTTGTGCCAAAAAGACCAAAACAAACACATCAACCTGATCAATATGTTTGAGTGAACCCAACACATACTCCACACAATATGAAAGGTTTGCTGCATAAATATAACCTTGCAGCGGTTTAGCTTATTAAAAAATTGGCAACTATAGCGATGGATACTCTTATGCGTTTATTGCCAATTTTTTTTTAGGATTAGCATAGATGAAAGACTTCTTGTCACACTCGCATGTAATATAATTGGTCAGGAACCATTCAAAAAGTACGTTATTCCGGAGGAGGGGTATCGGGAAAACGGACAATAACCAACATTTTTCTGGGGAAAGGGGGTAGGAAGAAGGGAAACCTTCGTTTTTGCATTTTTCACTGTTTCATTTTCATTTCGTATCAAAAATAGTAACTCTTATCTTGGATTTTGCCATTACCAGGAAGGAGAACGTTAATATGATGCCGGCAAACATTTTTCACGACTAAAACACTTAGCTTGAAGTTGAAGTCTGTAAGTTTTTGTTTATCAATGGAAATCCGTTGTTTATGCCCCAAGAGTATTCATAACTGTTGTTTTTGCCTTACAAAAATGAAGTATTCATCATTTTGATACTTACTTAGCTGGTAGTTTGAGGGGGTGTAGTCAAGGTGAAAGCGAACTTTTTTTAAGAAAACGAACATAGACGAACGTGAGGTGGATGGGGTAACAATGGTGAAAAACAAGGGAATGTACGTATAGAACGGCCCTTATCTTGTCTTGTGAGACCCAACGATCTTCTTTAGGATATTAAATGTATAAACGTCGAGCAATTGTGAGTCGACACAGTTTTGCATGCAACGTCGATGGACGTCTCGACCGCGAAGTATTTAGGATATTGCCACACCACCTACATTTTTATTATTTTCTCCTTGACCCCAGGAAGCCGCACAGTGTGTTAAAGACCTTAATGCTAGTCTGCATTTAGCAGCATTTGTTTCTGAGGCCATAAATCATGTTCTGGAGACGAAGGGTGAAGCAAGAAAGCAAGTTGGGAAGTTACTCCATTTTCTGGTTAACGGAGGCGTAATGTCAGTGGACAGTGTCATTGAGGGGTAAGGTTGTCATACTTAAATCAGTGTGTTTTGAAACCCCGCCGTGTGATTGTTGCATTGTTGCATTAACCGTAGCGAATCTTTGTTAGGACAAGCCTTTAACTGCTTCTGGAACATGCGAGCCACACTTATCGGCAATAGCAAAATTTGTCGAGTAATCATGATTTCTTACTGATACCCTGTTTGCTAAAAGGTAACGATATGAAATTCCCGTTTTTACGTCATGCCGTGCCTTGGTTGGACTTTATTTTCTCTAGTTGGCTTCCTCCTTACTTTTCCGTAGACCCGCCTCCCCAAAACCTGTTTGTTTAAGATCCCAACGTTAGTTGAATGCTGTAAGATATCCTACCCTCAGATATGCGGCTCGTGACCAAGGGAGAGGGTCAAGAATCTGGGGAACCTATTATTCCCAGATATAAAGTTGTAAGGCTTACGGCTGAAAGTTTTGTTATTTGATGTTATAATGTTCTTTTTATTTCCTTTAATGTCCTTGCGATTTGTAATGTTGTTCGTATTAAATCTTGATACATTTATTATTTGTACTTTCATTGTCGATTACTTAGTGTTACCTTTTACTAGATGACCTGTTTGATGCTATTTTGTATAACGTAGGATTTTAAACCGACCCCCTTTAGTTGAAATCACGTCTTGGCCTCTTTCTTCTGTTTTTTTCCAGGTTAAATGAAGTACTGGAATTTGCGGAGGATTTGGCAACAGACATACCTTACATATGGAGTTACCTAGGAGAAATTATAGGCAACTTTGTATACGATGGAACGGTGCCACTTAACAGGCTCAAGGAATCCGTGGAACCACTCATTCCTGGCAATAAAGCTGGAAGGCTTATGGCTGAAATTTTATCTGTTGCCGTTAAAACCTCGGTATGATTTCAGCTCTTCGATTTCGATTTATGTTCTTCTGCATAGTATCTTCTCTCATCGGAGATAATACATATAAACATACGTACGTACATAAAACGTAGGTAAATGATAAGCACCAGGTTAAGCGCTACATGTCACCACACACACATCAAAATGACTGACTGAAAGTCAGTAGGATTTAGCCAGATTGGCCCCCAAATTTAGATCGGATTTCAACATTAGTGGGCGTTGCACGCGTTTATTTTGCAGAAACGGACACCCGAAGTTTTAGTAGACACGAAGCTTTTGTAAAAGCACTGATATTGAAATTCTTGGACGGTATTGAAATAATAGCCACCCAGCTCTCTTTGACTGCACATAGGATGTTACTAATTCGTCTCATTCCTTTCTTCTAAGTATCCTATAAAGTTTGACTCGCTTCATAATACGTTTCCCACTTTTTTGTCTTTTTTGCCTAGAGCGAGGAACAGGTAGCACAGCAATGGCATCAGTCTGGTCTGACATGGGAAAGTTTGTTGCGACCTGACGAAGACGTGGCACAGTTTATCAAAGACAAGGTATGTTCTTCTATTTAACATTAGTTATTCGTAACATAACACGTTTTAGCAATAGGAAAACGCCCTGGAAATGTCCATGGTTTGTGTACTTTGTTCAGCATAACCAAGGGTAGGCGACCATTGCGTAACCAAAGCTTTGAGCTCCGGACCTACCGTAACATCCTCCGGAAAGATATTCATCGGACGTTGCAGTGATGTTGCCTATGAGAGGATCAGCGGGCCCCCCGTATGAATTCAATGAACTTTACTTAACTTAGTTTATAAAACTCCTATTCACACAGCTAGTTTGTTGAATCAAGCTTAGCGTAGTGCATTTTTCCTAGCTTTCAGCAGACCCCGTAGTTCCTCCTGATAAGCAGTTGATGGTGCTCACCTCTCTACCCTTAGAATTTCACAGTATAAGTCTTTGCTATATTGTTCTTTAGAAAATGGAATTTATAGATACAGCCAAAAAGCAATCTCCAACGACACATGCGTCGCAGATTCAGGAAGAACTGAGGAAATTACTCCAAACTAAAGAAGAAGAGACTGATACGGAGAAAATAATGTCGTGGATTAAGGTAAGAACTACGATATTTCTGTAGCAACTTTCATTGCCTTGTGGTTTCAAATTCTAACCCCGGGGGTATGGGGGAATAGAATGTCATAGACCATTGTCCATGGTGTACATAACCATTGGTAATTTTCTTACCTGCTCGGGAGTAATAAGAAGTGATTACTACTACTTAAAGGCTGCGGACCATTAGTCATCTAACACGACGCGTAGTATAATTTCTGTCAACTATCCGTTGAGGTGGTACGCGCAGGTTTTACGAAGTGATAGTCTACGAATAATTTTATGTCTTTTTTTGTTTGCAGAGTAATATTTCAGAAACAGAACGAAGTGGAACAACATTCATACGAAGCTTAGCGACCGAAGTGTGTAACCATAATATTGAGAAGGGTAAGTTAAATGACAAAATCTTGAAAAACAATATTTGCTGTTACCCGTGGAAGAGATAAATCGCATATTCTGGGCTTTTTACATACATCGTTTTTTATCGCGAATCTGGACATAAAATGCTTGTTTTCGGTTATTTGAAGGTGACCTTAACATGGTGGCTAAATCTCTCTGTACGTTAATGGGTTGCCGTAATGGGATGGTATTCTTATCTTAGTTGTGATTCAGGGTACACGACTGTAAATCGATCTGCTCCAGTTCTCTTCTAAATTTGGTAATATTCAGAATTTTACAGTACTACTTGCCTCCTTGTAACGTTTGCAAATGACCCTGTTATTTACGAGCCCTTAGTACGGAGGACTACTAAAAAACTCAATTTTGCACTTACCGTGACGTGGCGATACCTGGTTATTTCAGATTGGGAGTCTTCTTTATGTTAAAGCAACTTTGAACCGAGAATTATAGGTGAAGATAGTAATAGTTTTAATATGTTTTATAAGGGTTGCAATACCATTACTTGTAACTTAGGTTCTGCTTATTTACATTTGCTTTCCTCTACAATGTCGATTTTTTTCCACGCTGTAAATGACATTTCTCATCAGATGGTATGTAGTCAATGAATTGCAATGTTTTTCAATGCTTAACCATCACTTGGTATCTTCGATGAGATAGATGTTACGTTTTTGGCGTTGTGATAGAGGAAGAATCGGGTCCGGGGGATGTGGAATTTAGAGGTAAGCAGAAGTAGAATTGTTTTGGATTACTACGTTTTAAAATACTTACTCAGACAACTGTTCTCTTTTGCCAGACGGTACACGGTACGTCTTTAACAAGGACAAATTTGCAAAGGGAGGTTCATCAAATCTTCTAATGAAGTACGTGGAGAGAAATGCAGATCGGGAATTACAGGTGTTATTTGCTGTGCAAAAGTTGTTTGTGGATCTCGATCAACCGACAGGTTGGTATCTTTTTTATTATATTACGCTTATTTGTACTGTATGAATTTAGTCTAGTTTTAAAATTGTACTGAAGTAGTATGTTATATGGCCCACACCCTTCCATTGACAAATATATTTGACATAATTTTATAGCTAGATGGTTCATATTAAGGCGGAGATTAGTGACCTCGGCAATGTCAGTAGTGCAACCTCGACTATTAAAGTAGAATATTTCCGAATTTACGATCTGGAAGTTATGCATGGTCATTGAAGTAATGTTATTGTTGTTATTTATCAGCCTTGACCCAGGTTATTTAGCATAAGTGATAATGCTGTTTGTGGAGTTACGGTCTGCTTTCCTAGTTTTTGGACGGCACATTCCAGCATTTTACTAATGTACTCATTTTTCTTTTCAGATGTGCTGTTGAACATCTTCACTGCACTTTATATCGAAGAGATAATCAGCGACGATTCTGTCTATAAATGGGAACAAAGCGATGAGGAACCCCACGGGAAGCGTGCTGCCTTGTCGCAGTTGCAAGGATTTCTAGAATGGCTTAAAAGTTTAGATGACGACAATAAAGCACAGGAGTCGTGATAAATAGGACCAAATAGGAATATTGATGCGAAGTAGAGAATTACAAGAGAAACGCCGCGGGAAGTATTTGACGATAGATGAGCCTTTTCGTAGAACGCGTTTTTGATGAATAGGCGCGAACTGCTCTTCCAGTAGACCAGTTGTCACTTAAGTAAGTGAGCTTCTAGTAGCTGGAGTAATTTTTCCGTGAAGGATTCAAATGTATTCATCGGTTCGATTTCTGTAACTCGAGCCTTCCCACGGAACCGTTTCACAAAATTTGTCAAATTTATTGAGCGATAAATTATTGTATTTTATTACGATTTCAGTCGCTGATGTCCTTGATTGACGCTGGCGTGCTTTTCGATTATTTCCATGCCCTCGTCATTTGCCTTCCCTCCGGTACCTTTTGGCGTCGCAACAGTTGACATGCACGTTTCGTGTCAATTTGGACCTTGTCTACTTCTCTCGTTGCATGATCCAGTCTGTTTTAATACATGCAAGGCAGAACTTTTCCAATTTTCAAGTGCACTGGCCATTCTGCTTTTTTTGGCGTATGTTCAGTTGTTACACTTGTCGGGAAAAGCGAAGTGGATACAATGCCCCCTCGATTAACCGGGCGCTGACGTTTGGTCAGAGTTTTAATTGACTTGACCAATATTCAATTATTCGTTTATTGCAATTGCAACAGGAACATTATGTCACTCCATTATATCTTTAGAGAGTCACGACTTTATCCATCCCATTCATCAAAGAAATCCATCCCATTTCAAGTTCAATCCCGCTTTTATGCGAGTATGGCAATTTCAGTTGAATCCAACTAGCCTTTTTCTTGTGTTGAATTTTCTTAGAAATGTTTTTCGATGCAGCGTTGGTCAGGTGAATTGGGGACCCTTTTTGATCTTCTTGTACTAGCGAAGCCACGTTAGCTTCAGTTTCAAGCGCGTTGGTGGGAAGTTGAAGTTCGTGTTCTTCGACAAGTAAGTATGAAAGATGTTTTCGGTAATATTTAAGGTCAGTAAGTGGATCTCGAGCCCCATTTTTTTTGTTTTGATGGAAAGGCAGTGTTGCTTTTTGAGTAAGGGAAAGAGGGAAAATTCCGTGCGTTGCGAAGTTCGGGAACCGAAAGAAGTCAGCTAAAACTCCAGCAAAACCTCGGGAACAATATTTTAGTCGGTGAAAAATAATTAGTTTCGTAGTTGCACTGTCAAAAACAGGAACACTAACCGAAATAATACATTTATATATTGTTATCTATAGTTTCTTTGGTCAGCAATCTCTAAATCAGTGCGTTCATCAATTTTTGATTTGACACTTCTTCCAATGGTCTTCCAATGCTGAGGATCCTACTGTATGGATCACGTATCGACACTCGTGGTGAGCGCATATTTGGCGCATTAAAGTTGAGCAGAATTATTCGCAACCGTTTTATTCCTTACGAATATAGCACACGTACCATTTGTCGTAAACACGTCATTTCAGAACTCTCGATTTCTGAAATAGCCCACCCAATCATAATTTTCGCTGCTCAACGTCTTCCGCTGTATGAAACTAAAAAATGGTTAACCAAGTCTTACGCTTTTACCTCTTTATTCTGTCAATCTCAAGTAGTCGTTTCAACCCATCCTGTGACCGGAAAGGAGCTGGTTCTGAAATTAAGGGACGATACAATCACGTAACTAACTTGAGATTAGTCGTACGTTTAATGACGCTTCACAGTACTACGGTTTGTGAAGTGGAAACAGTGGTACGTGCCTTCGATTTCGTTTTATTGTTGATCAATCTCCTCTGCACGTGAATCGAAATAGACAATTTTCTAGGGTTTTGCCACGTCGTTTCATGGTTTGTAAAGTCAATCATGCTGAATTTGTTTTTAAAAAGAGCACGAAATAGCACTATGGCTACTTAGACCCCGTTTAAACGAGATCGGATCCATTTGGATCCGCTTGAAGCACATGCGTGGAAATATTTTTTATTAAATTAGGCGGGAAGAGTAGACCTGCTCAAGTTGATTGCTTTGTAATCTGATACTACTTTAATAGTCGGGTGGTTGAAGCTCAAAAAAGGGGTCAACCTTGAACTAAATATGCTAAAGCTATATTCGTTACCGTTCGAAGCGCAATTTTATGTATTTCTACCAGGAAAAAAGCCCCGATAAGTCCTCTTGGGGAAAATGTTTTATGGCGCTAAGAGTAGGGAGCTCTAAGTCACGAAATTTTACAAAAAGTTGTACTGTAACATTGCATGCAAGTGGTCCTTGCTATCTTATTCGGGCTGATTCATGTGGTGGAAAAAAACTAGAACATGTTCGTAGAACGGGTCCTTTTTAATTTAATCAGAGAATGTGCCTATG
Source organism: Carybdea cf. marsupialis auct. non (Linnaeus, 1758) (assembly GCA_010016065.2). NCBI lineage: Eukaryota > Metazoa > Cnidaria > Cubozoa > Carybdeida > Carybdeidae > Carybdea > Carybdea cf. marsupialis auct. non (Linnaeus, 1758). The sequence continues at coordinate 16,922 of JAAAKL020002572.1, read as the reverse complement.
AAGTGTCAATACGAAGAAAAGATTCTCGTGAATAGGGACGCTCTTTCGTAATTCCACAATATAACTGATTTATGTAATTGAAGATGAAAACCTCGTTAAATATATCTTCTCGCTTCAACAGCATCAAAGCCATACATTGCATGAAATGGATAAATACTCAGGTTTGGTAGAAAGTACATAGATATTTTTTTGTACAGGAAAAAAAATTTCATGCACAGCAACAGTATCCACTGCATGCAAATGGGCTCATTTACTTCTCACAATGTTGTTTCTGTAAATGGTGAAATTAAATAGCCTTTGAAAAGTCAACCAACTAACATAAGACTATCTAAACTCCATAAGGTGCCAAAATAGACATAAATCACCGATTTAGTAAAAATTGATGATTGCTTTGAAAATAAAGGTTCGCCAGACATTGCTTCAAGTTTTTATTGGGACATAACACGTCAATTCGCCATCTATATGAACAATTGATCCAGGATATCAAAGGTATTTGGAATCGCTTCCTTGCTTGTGTCTGATGACATTTCCTGTTGGAAAAGGAAAAGTTATTATTACCCAGTGATCATTTTGTTGCTCAAGCTAGTCATTTTATATCTTTCGCAGATATTCTTGAACCTCTTATTTTAGCTCAGCCTTGCTTTCTTCTATCAAAAACTCAATACTTTTGGCAACATGGAAACGTAAAAGTGATATTAGGGGAAAAGAGGAGCTGTAGAGTGAGGTCGGGACTACAGGATAATTTTTGTTGGAATACATTCCCAAATAATGTGTCACCATAAGTCAAAACAAAACTTTTCTAGCAGCGCTAAAAGTAGAAGATGAGACCGAATTTGTTGAGATCTTATGCAAAGAGGCAAATATCTGAGAGGTGAACCAAAAGCAGTTGTTGGTAAATAACAAAAATAGCGTTAACTACACTACCTCTGCATCACGACATGATTCTCCTTGACAGTCGCCACATAACTGACCATACTAGAGGCCAAGTCCTTGCCCCTTGGACGGTTTACACTTGCTTCTTATGAACTTCAGAAGATCTTCAAGAGCCACCGCTGCATCTTGACTGGTTGCAATCTGAAATCTGTCAACTGCCAACCCCATCCAAGTGGATCCATGTAGAACATTCAGAAGGTCCTCCAGGTCATATTCACAGACCGTGGAGGTGAGATGCACTCTCTGTCGGAGGCAGCTTTTCACATAACACGCCTAGCAGCCATTTTAAGGAACGTCTTGTGACTACAATATAAGGAGTAGCAATATAGGTTTCCTAGAATTGATACTCAATATACTTTAAATTACTTCTACTAATACTCTCAAATTGCTGTCTAATCATGCAACTGCCCCTAATGTCATTTCTAATCGTTTCGTTCATTGATTTCTTTCTTTCAACAGTGTATTTTAAGAGCAACCTTTAAGAATAAAGTTAATATAAGAAGCTAAGTTGTTAAAAAGTACTTGTGAAAAGTAGCGTAGCATTTACCAAATGACAATCGTTTTAACAAAAACATGTTGAAAATCAAGCATCTTTGAGCTTAGTGAAAATGAAAAGCTGACGAAATTAGAATCAAGCTGTAGCCGATTGATTGGCCCTTGTCAAGTTTACATGCCATTGACAAAGATTCTCTCATCTATATGAAGATTAAGAGAACTGTTTAAAGTAGGAAAGGTCCAATGGCAGCCATGTTCAACACAAATTTGCGTCTTTTTAAAATAAAGTATGTCGAATTTAAATCTTACCGAAAACTTGTCAGTTGGTCCCAATTCCTTCCCCCATGCATAATCATGGACATCTTTTTTTCAGCATTGTAGTCATCGTCCTGACTCGACTGGCAGCTCCCGATACATTCTCCGAGTATCCGCATTTCTTGTCAAGACTTGAGTCTATCAAATAGGCTTTTCTTTCCTTTTTACGTAGATTACTAACCTTAAATCACATCCAGTCCATGCGTGAAGGAAGAGAATATGTTCTCTAGCTGCAGAATCTGCGTCCCGCCACGCATCTCCTATGCTCCATGATTTGTCAGCTATCTCAGAAGTGAATGTCAAGTCGGCCATGGTAGGTTCCAAGTTATGAAGAAGAATAGCCACGCTGGTATCATCCACACAACGTTCACTTGACCCATTGGCTGCTGTTTCAACAGCACTTTCCACAATTTTCCCGTCTGCATCTTTTTCATTTATGCACTTCTTCATGATCATCTGTAATAAATGTATTCAGCACTTTAATGAACTCGAACTTCTTTTCGCTGCCTGATAGAAAGTCCTCTCTGCTGCTTTGCACTTTGTTTTGTACGTCTATTCTGACATCTACTAATCTTCTCTTTGTATACTGTCTCTGATAATCATGATCTATTGCAAAAGGTCCTTACTCGTGCCTATCGAAAATAGTGCAGCAGTTACGATTATTTGTTCAAACAAACTCTATATATGCTTCACACATTTCTCTGGAGGTGCATTTATTCGACCATTTCACTCTCTGCACCTATGCAGAGCCATCAAGGACTTTCTTCGTTAGTAAATCAGATTTCTGAGAGATGGTTTGCTTTGTTTTCGCATTATACAGCCATCAAACAGAGACATTGGAACTGTTATGAGTTTTACTCAAAAGTATGACTGGAAATCATTCTCTCGCTGAGCAATAGCAATCAAATGAGTAAAAAGTGCAAAAGGCTTTATTAGGAAATTCTGATCTGGAAACTGTTAAAGAGTGATTCCAGAGATACAATTCTACTGCTTCGCTTTATCTTTGATTCACTCAATTAGACCTCGTTCAATCCAAGTTGGAGTTTGTGGCCCATTTCCCAAGGCAGTTTATACTACTCTCTTTACCAGTTGCTAGCAATCTTAACTCTTTCTCTGTCCCTGCGAATGGGGGATGGAGACTTAACCACTGCCGTACTATTTACAAACCTTTGAAGTCTATGACCTTCCTGACTGATCTCATTTGGGCATGCTGTTCAGAAGAAGAAATTATCAGCTAGGTCAGGCTTGACCTGACATCATGAACTTCAGCGCAGTGAACATTTAGCCACCAGAAATGTCTTTTTGCAATTCCTCGGCCATTAGTCAATCCAACTCGACTCTTAATATATCTCATCGTGGTCTGTTCAGGCTAAAGTCCTGCCCAGCAGAGTTCACTTCGTCTGATGACATGGTACCCATTCTCTACCAAACACTGGTACGAACAGGGCTTGGGCGCTGTTTGGTGCTCTTTGCATAATGCCCGTGACCAGATGCTGCAAACAGATTCAGCATGCTCTTCGTGGTAAACAGATGGAGGTACCTACTCCAAGTGTGCTCAGCTCCTGTGACTACCTTAATTATTGGAAAAAAGTGGAGGGTATTGTATCCACAGATTGCCTGCTAGATTTGTTTCCTTGAAGGTCTTCCTTCAATGCCTCTAGGTTCTTCTGAAGATCCACTTATGATAACAGCTCCATGTTTTTATTGTCAAATGGTGGACTGTCAAGAAAGATACAAAATGCATCCTCGACAGACATCTGCGATCATGCCTCTACTGGTTCTTCTTGAGAGTCACTAATTATTGAAGACAACGCGTTCATTATTGCTGGTTCGATTTGGATGTGCCCTCTTAGTGCTAGCAAACATGCCTTCCCAGACATAATATGATAAACAGCATTCTTTGCCTACGCTTGTGCCAGCACTTCCTCAAGGCCAGAACCACTTGTCATCATGCTTATGCTACCCATGAAGTTCGTCAGGGTTTAAATCCCTCCTAGGCAACAAACAATATTCAGGGTTTTTTCCATAATGTTGCTCTCACCCACAACGGGTGGTTAAACGTGATGCATGGGATCAACTATATTACGTTTCCGTAATTGCTGCTGTACGAACGAAAGCGTTAAGCCGATTCAGGTTTCATCACATGGCTGGAGGTCAATCATGGGAAGAAAAATACATTTGACTTCGAAAAGAGGCGGTATTATGCAGAAAATGCATGCTGAATAAAACCAGACCAACTTAGCCGTTGCCTACGAATGGAGCTAGAGAGAGCCACTGAATGCCGCAGTAAATTATAGGACAGCTCAATGGACACCATCAATAAGAGGCCCTTGACAACTGGAGACTTCTTCGAAGAGCGGCCAGGTGTTGCAATAGCAATAATGCCCATGCCATGAAAAGTTCCTTTACCATCAGAAGAGTCCACATTGTGGTCACTGTACAAATGTACGTTCTTCTAATTCTAAGTTTTTTCCAGAGGTTAGTAATTTAAAGCCCGTTCGATTTTATGTGTTCGAATGTGTTTTACCGCTCAAGACTGGCAAACAACACTAAGAACAAAATCATGTCAAAGCATATCAAGGATAGGTCAAGTTGAAAAATAACTATATTTACATTCAGTGCAAATGTGACTTGGTGCAACAAAATCTATTTTGCTATGAAAAACATCAGACTAAAACAAAACGTATCAGGATGAGATTTGTCTACAAAAATTCGGAAGACACCCTACATTGATAAGCTATTCTGGGCATTTTGGAACCTTATAGAATTTACCCTATGATTTTGCATATCTTAACAATTTCATTTAATACCACTTCAACATATTTCTAAGTTCAATGAACAAGTTTTAATGAGAAATTATGCTTGGACGATTTGTTTGGCACGTATTTAGATTTTTAACTCATGCAGATTTTCTGACGTTTTGGTACTTAATAAGCACGAATATCAGTTAAATTAAGTAGGAATCTTTCAAACAGCATGTCCTAGTATTTGTTTCACCATTAGAGCACACTCGTCTACAATAGATAAGATGAATCAGCCCGAATAAGATAGCAAGGACCACTTGCATGCAGTGTTATAGTACAACTTTTTGTGAAATTTTATGATTTAGCGCCGCCTACTCTGAGGGCCATAACAAAATTTTCCCCAAGAGGACTTATCGGGGCTTTTTTTCCAGTAAAACTACATAAAATTGCGCTTCGAACGGTATCAAACATAGCTTTAGCATATTTAGTTCAAGGTTGACCCCTTTTTTGAGCTTCAACCACTGGACTATTAAAGTAGTATCAGATTACAAAGCAATCAATCCAACCCCTGGACTATAAGGAGAAGAGCGCTGTTCTACCCTTTGTCTGATAAGTAGCCATAATCCGTTTAAATCCTGAGTGGTAAAACTTAGGGACGCCAGACCTGTCTGGTACCGGAGCCAGAGGAGACCATGCTTTCAAAGCGATCCCAAACGAGCACGGTTAGCAGATGCAAATGAGATCGGACCCACAAGGTCTCGTGTAAACGCAAGGCCGATCCGTGGCAGTTTGGGTACGGATCCATTTGGATCCGCTCGCGTGTAAACGCGGTCTTAAACTATTCTAAACGTCCATTACGAGCTTTTTGTCTGGGCATGCATGTTAACATACTTTGGGCCTACAATCCCGGAGCTCGCGAATTTTCGCCAGATGAGCAAGAGCAGATGGGAGCTAGACAGGCAGCTGGAAAAAATAACCGAAACCTACAATTTTCTGGTCAATACATTCCTTTGACCACTTTCTGCCCCAAAACTCGCAAGGTGAACCTCGTCAAAACCTTGGTTCACCGCGCATTTATGATCTGTTCCACGGAAAAATTGAAACCAGAAATTGATATCATAAGGCAAATTTTCTTTTCAAGAGGCTATCCTGAAGATGCCTTCAACTCGAACATCGAGGCAAAATTGCGTCGTCGTCGTTTCACTGCGATTTGAAAACCAGATCAAAAAGGCCGTAGAGAAGTGCTTCGGCGCTGTTGCTCCACGCGTAGTTTATCCCAGTAAGAAAGCATTTTTAACTAACCACAAAGACCGTGTGCCTTACACAAATTGCAGTACCGTTGTCTACTCATTTTCTTGCCAGTGCGGACGGACAACTTTGAGGTCAGTTGATAAAATCAAGCAGCATATTCCATCCTGTATTGGACAAGCATCAGCTCCTATGAGGAAACAACCACTTCGGGTTTCTTAAGCCAAAAGCACTACTAAGCAACGTGACTCTGCCATAGGGCAGCCCTTGCTTGATAACCCAGACTGCAAATTTGTCACTTTGATACGGACGGATTCGAGGACGGCTAGGTGAGAACCTGACCTACAATAGGAGGCTCAAACTTCTTTTATATGATAGCATGGTAATTAAGCTACATTTGAAAAGCATGTGGATGTCAATAGGGTACCTGTGGCGTGACAGGGGTGAGTAAGATTGAGGGAAATAGCCTGTTTGACTGCATAAGTCCTTAATTATTGGGTTTGCCCCCCTACAAATCCCATTTAGGCAGGCAGACATACTTCACAACATGCCAGTTATGTAACACCTTCATTATATAGCGTACACGGTAGATTATATAGAGGGAAAGGGAGTACATGGGCTTGGTTACCAAAGGAATGGAGCATTTATTTATTGGTAGTGTTTGCCATACTTGTGTTCTGGTTGCAGGAAAAGCAAGAGTCGTCTATTCTTGCTTACCAGTATCGCTAAGCGTGTTGGAAAGTTTATATCATTTATGCATCATTGTTTAGGAAGCCAGACATTTGCAAGGGAGGGGGGGGGGAGTGTTGGCATTTTCATTGGGCCTTTTTCGGCTACCTATTTAGTTCCACAGACATTGATAGGTCAAAACACCAATCTAGCAGTCAGGCCTCTGATTGGCTACTCTCAAATACAGTTTGGTATAAGTTTTACTGATTTCCTTCTATCTAGATTCTGACAATTTTTTACTCTGAGGAGTGTCAGACGAAAGAAGCTTTTCAGTACTAAAATGTTGCAGTGCAGGTAAGTCGGGTCAATGGAGACAGAAGTTGTGCAATAGTACGTTGTCAGGTGGAGCCGGCACACGATTCTTGCATTTCCATCAATAACATGAAATAATATCTGAAAAATGTTGTTTTCGGTAGAACAACTAGGGGCAATACTCCCGGTGACAAACATCGAATTCGGCGATTTGAAGGTGAAAACAAAAGTGGAAGCATTTATTCTTCACTACTGAACATCAAGTCTGGAAGCTGCTTCTGCATATCTTGGAGAAATCTTGTGTTTCTCAGCGGTGTAATTTTTCACATTATTAGCCTTCCCGGACGTAAAAATAGTTTAAACATAGTTGTAATGGCATTCAGTAGCTTTATAAAGGGAATTTCATGCACACCATTATCATCGTGTAAACGGGATGAAGGCATAGCCAGTTGCTTCCCGGTCTCTACCCTAGCATTCGACAATATAGAAATGACGTAACCTCGTGTGGTTGCATTGTTCGAATAAAAAGCGGCATTGTTCTGGTGAAAACCAAAACCTATTAAAGCTCACTTTGGATACCTTGAGAGCGAAGTCGTTTCCGGACGTCATTCCAGTTCTTAGCGACTCTGTTACTGAAGACTTCGTTGCGGACTTGTATAGTCTTGACCTAAGCTGGAATAATTTGAAGGAGTGGCCACTTATCGTTCTGCTTGTGGATGGCTAGCTGAACTGACCTCGGTGAACTCTGTTAGTTACTTTCATCATTTTGAAGCTTCTTCTCCGATAATAGAGGTAGTGCATATTCAATTTCTCTACTCTCTCGGTATATAGCTCGGGTATAGCCCTAGTAGCACGCCTTGGGACTGTCTCCGTCTTCCTATCATCCGTCATAATTCAAAGAATGCTACAATCATGGACAAATAGAAGTTAAACATTTACTAAATTTCGGTGAAAATGGATCAAATCACGCAAGACACTTGCCACATGAAAGGGATGTCCAGATATGGTATTATTTGTTTTTCAGACCTCTCCGCTTAGCAGCAGGAAGGTCTGACATGCAAGTGCCCAAAATGCTTGTTTTCAAACTGAACAATATTTTAGAACGGGGGTTGGTGAAACTTTCATATTTCATTGTCCATTTTTGTAGATCACATTTCCATACTCTTGATGGGGCCTAACTAGAAGGTTACAGGTGAAGGGCAGGAAACGAGTAGGCTATCACAAAAGCAATGCCCCTTCATCGCTCTAAGGAGAAACTTCGTTACATTCATCTGAATGACAACAGTTTTATGCCATCAAAGGAGATTAAAGGTTTTGATAAGTTATATAAAGTGCGCAGGTTTCTTGAAAATGTTAGAACAAGCTCTGTGTCTCGGTACAAGCAGAGCCAAGAACCGGCAATTGACGAGGCGACGATAAAATTCAAAGGCCGAACAACTCTGAACCAATGTATGCCCTTAAAAGGAGAGGGGCATAAAATATGGTGTAGACCCGATAGTAGAAACGGATACTTGAGTGACTTTAGTGTATACACAGAGCCACCTGGAGATAAAACCCAGCATTATCTTGGATTTCGCGTGATCGCAGATCTTTGTCACGCTCTAAATGGGGAAAATTATTCTATTTTCTTTGATAACTGTTTTACATCCCTTGACCTAAAGGAACTTTTGCACGAAAATGGGGTCCTTGCTTCTGAAACTATTAGTCCAGGGAGAAAGAACTGTTTGATAAGGAGCACATTAGAAAACTGAAGAGGGTTGATGTGAAATGGAGGGCAAAAGGACCAATTGTTGTCTTGACTTGGATAGACAACAAACCTGTGCATATTTGTTTATCCTTTATTGCCTCATCAACTGATAAAGTTATGGTGGAAGATAAACGGAGGGAAAAGGACAACCAAGACAAGTTTGTTCCATGCCCATAACCATTTATAAGATATTTATGGGAGGGGTGCCGGGTGGACAAGCATGATCAGCTCAAGTCTTCCTAGGAAACTCGAGATTCAAAAAATGGTGGTTGTGGTTTTTCTTTGCCTTCATAGAAAAATGTGTGGTTAATGCTCACATCCTTGAGAGATGGTCTCCGAACCATTCATGTAGAAGTCTGAAAGATTTCAGGGTAGCACTGTGTAAGGAATTGCTGGGAGATTTTTATTGTCAAAAACCTGGTGGCAGACAATCCCTTGGAAATTGGGAGTGGGTCACAAAGGCATTACCCCAGTTAGTCCAAATGGTAAACAGATGTGGAGGAGATGCCATATCTGTTATTTTCGAAATAGACGAAAGGAGAGCCTCTACTGGTGTAAAAAATGTAGGGTTGGACTTTTTCATGCCTCCTGTTTTAAGCAGGATCACTCAAGGTAAGGGTGCTCCCTCTTTATTATGGTGAACACAGTCGATATCACTAGAAGTTTGAATTGATTCTGTCTAGAAATGGTCACAGATACACATAATGACACTTTGTTTCTGTTTTTGATTGAAATGATTGTTTGTAAAGGGCACGTATTTAATCTTGCAAGGAAGTGTAAGCAAGTTTACTTGCATTTTGGATAGGAAGTAGAAGAAGTATATTTACTGGAAGAAACCAGGCCCTGAAACAGAGACAAAAAAAGATGTAATCTCAGACACCAATATCCACTCAAGGTCTATTTATAAAACACAGGCCTTGACACACATTGTTCTAATAGAACCGAGGTCATGAACGCCATCAAAAGTCAGTTGCGTACCGAAGATACATATGGCCGTTCACAAAAGCGGATTGTTTTCATAGTTTTCTAAAATTGGGGTGGGGGGAGTTCTTGTCAAATTTATGTTACCCAAGTACATAATCAGAAATCACCTGTACAAGTTACTGGAACAAATCTGATAATCTTGCCCCCCTCACATCCATTTAACCTAATGAGACTCAATCATTAAAGAATATATTATCATATTTTAGTGCATGCAGATTATCACACACCAGTGGATTTTACTTTCCACCTGCCTAGAACTTATTTTTCTCTGTAACTGGATGTATTAGTTATTTTGCTGAGTGGTTTTTATATGTAGGTGACAGCATATCTGAGTTCTCCGGTTAAGTAATGTGGATAAACGGCTGGTAGTACATTTTGTCATCTGGAACGTAGGAACCGGGGGTCTTGTCTTCTGAAACATTTAGTTTAAAACATTTTATTGCCCACTGTAATCATATCACACCAACGGGGGGTTGCTTTGTAGGCTCGTGGGCTGCAGGTGCCCAAAAAGTAGCTATCATACGAAAATTAAATTCGAAATTTCATAAAAGGGATTAAAGGCAAATAACTTGTTCATTTGAGAGCATAATAGAATATAGTGACCTACGTAATGTAACAAATGGTGCGGCATGGTGAATCGAAGACAAATAAAAGAATTTCCTCCTTTTATGATATTTAGTTCTTAGTGCACTTTATTGAGTAGTTTCGTAACAAAATGTTCATCACAACTAGAGACTTAGGTACCTAGAGGACATTGGGAACACGAGTCTCCTTAGATTTTATATCAAACATAAAATGCCCCTTTTGGTCACAAAAGTGCCTCTTTTAGCTCCATTTCAGTTGTGTTTAGGTCATGTTCTCGTTTCGTCATGTCCGAAGTTAAAAGTATCAGGCATCGGTACTTCATACTATTATTTTCTGTGGATCATGTTATTCACTCTTAAATCCAACACATAGTAAAGTGCCCTTCTAGTGGACTGCCCCCCGTCCAAGTTTGAGATGCTTCCTACGTCCCTGTTTGTCATCCATATTGATGCTATGTGTGTTTTATTTGGTGCAGTAATGGTGTATTGTAAGGTAATTGGCTTTTGAAGTTCTGTGTTCTATTTTGTTACAGTTTCTCTGTTCATTTCCTTGAACTTTTTCTTTGAAACGTGGTTTTGTGGAGCTTACAAGATTCCATAAAAAAAAAATATATTTTGTTACAGATATATAATAGTAAAGGAATAATTTCATGATATATGATGGAGTACAACTATTGCGTTGTTCTTTGAAACTCTGGTTAGAAGTCGACAATTAAACACCCTTTTGGTCAGTTCTGTTCATAATTTTCTTGGCAAAAATGTGTCTATTTTGGTAACGATTATAAACCAAAAAATATAAGTGATGAATTAGAATATTGCTGACGCAGCTCTTTTATTTAGTTATCTTTTGTGGCGCACTCGATTTCGAGAGCAGCTTATTGCCCAGCCAGAGTGAGCATTGTCCTGGGGAGAGAGCACATTTTCAGGCGTGGTCTCTCGTTCCCTTCCCCAATGGATAGTCTTTATATCGGGCTTGGCGGGATTTAACCTACAACCTCTGACATGTGAATCCGATTCCTTAATCACCAGAGCACGGTGGCGCACTATTTAGTCACAGCCAGGCTTTTTATACTCTTTCAACGACAGTCAATTGATTGTGCACACAATACTTTAAAATTTACAGTATTGATGAAACCTGTTTCAACTTACGTTCTCTCACATTGAGGACAAAAATAGAGTTAAAGTGATAACGCAACTCTTATTCACGTTCTAATACTTCTTCGGGGAGAGAGTACTGCTTAATTTCATGTTACACAACTTTTTGAATCTATGGCTTCAGTCGTCAAAGTACCTTCGAGAAGGGTGTCAAAAGGGGTCACCACCCAAGATTATGGACGCTGAAGAAGCCCACAACATTCGAAGATGCAATATGTACATTGAGTCAGTGCCGTAACCACGAAGTAATTATTGGGGAGGCTAAACCGGGTTTTCCATTTCGCATGGGCGTGGCCGAGAAAGGATGGTTTGCCTATGCAATGCTTTAAAATTGCCTTGTATTTAAGACCGGGATAACATAATAGACTTCTCAATATACCAAAAAGAACATTCTTACGCTCTAAGGTAACTGACGGTGCGTAAACTTTGTGAACATTCTTTCAATCATCTTGACAATTATTGGGGGGCTATAGCCCCCCAGCCCCCCAGCGGTTACGGCACTGGAGTACAGTTGCGAAAGTATTAATCCAGCCTCAAGAGGCCCATTGCTATTTCCACCGCTATGCTTCTACTTTCAATGACTCGATGGTGCAGCGGCAACAGCATGCCTATACCTGCGGGGTGACACAGGGGAATTGCCCCCAAATGATCAGGTTTGTAGGAGTATTTCCCCCTCTAGGAAAAATGCGAGCGAGTGTTCGTGTCAAAGTAAGTGTCCGATTGCTACTCGACTTCGGTAATTGACTTAAAATCGACTCTGTAATCTATTACGGGTGTAGTTTTCTATCAGTTGCCTCTTGCGTAATAGACGTTATTACAAAATACGGGAACTGTACCCCATCTCCTGCAATACGCTGCTACCTAAGAACCTGGGCCACAGCTATTATCTCGCACAAACACGACTATTATTTGATACTATTATCTTATCATTTTTCAGTGCAATCTACATTTGAAGATGTAAGCTATCAGTATTTTGAGCAAGATGGCGAGTAACTGTTTTCACTGTGACTTCTGACAGTTCCCTACTTTTCCATATGAGTGACGAACTAGTGCATTGTTCATTCGTGGGTGTTCGTGAGTGTTCGTAAGTGTTTAATGACACCAATGTCATGGTAGAGTCGAGCCAAGACATCCCAAAATCATCGCGTTAAATTCCCCTCTATTCTGGGTGTCCGTCTTCGCCCGTTGTTCATCAACAACGAGCAGTTTTGCAATGTTGATCCAAGGATCGTGATAGTATGGATTAGAGGATTTTGCAAACATCACTTTCATTGTTATTGCAATTTTAGATGCTCTGCAGCACCAATAACTCTAACCTAAAAGAAATCGTATTCATGATACCGAGTTTATCCCGAAATATTGGAAACATGATGCAGTAAAAAGCAATAGTAGAGGGCTACAAACTCTTCCTTCGTTGATTACTGCTCCTCTTGAAACGATATGAAAAGCTCTCAATTTACCTCGCAGAGATAGCTTGACATCTATGGATTCCATAAATCTCCCCTATTATTGAAAGCCCATATCTTCCTCCTTTCATCATTTTGTTTCCCAGTTGGAAGCTATACATCTATATACAGCTATACAAAATCTATTTCGCGGCCGCGCTTAGTTTGTTTACATAATATAACTTCACGACCGAAACTGCATACTCAGTGAATATCTTTGACGTCAGAAATCACCAATTGATCTATTAGTTTGAGAACTGATGGTCGATGAAAGTCACGTGCTGTCACAAGCCATATCATTGACAGAGTCTTTGGGTCCACTAATAGGTTCTGTAACAGACAAAGGGCACAACAATAGAACAAAAGACGGGGCAAAAAGGTAAGCTGGTACATCAACATCAGAGAATAGTAGAGCGTGGAAAATTGAAGTCAGATATTTTTGGTTCCATGACAAGTCGGGTGGCAAAATTGAGCTCACACGAGGTAAGATGGAATATCAGTTGTTCGCACTATTCCTTTTATTATCTGCTTATCAAGACTTTGCAGAGGGTAAAACTGTGAAAGATAAGCCATGTCTAGTAGGACAGTATCATAAGAAACATCCTTCTCCCGAGGATTCTGGTTACAAGGCGTGCCATGCATTCAAAAACAAGACTTGTTGCACGGCAAAGTTCACGGAGCAGCTTGCTGTATCACCAGTGACCAAAATAGGAAATTTTTCATGGCTTCAGTGTAATCAGAAGCAATTATCTGGTAAATGCCAGAAGTTTATGATTGATATTGAGTGTTTCTATCAATGTTCACCAGACGTAGGATTCTGGCAGGACCCCAACTTCGGCGCAGCTTTCAAGAAGGTACCACTTTGCTCTGAATTTTGTGATCAATGGTATGAAGCCTGTAAGAACGACGAGACATGCGGTAAGAACTGGATAACTGACTTTGCTAACACAAAAGACGGACACAACCAGTGTAAATCTCCGTGTCAAAAATTTTCAGCTGTTTACGGGAATGGAAAAGGTTTATGTGAAGGGATGTGGGGCTCTTCTTTTACTTATCACAAATCGGTGAAAGCTGATGACTGTATGCATTTAGAGTCACCAAGATACACAGCAGCAGATGGAAGACGAGTTGCCATCAATTATTTCTTTAGCGGGGCGACAAGGGTAAATCACCATCAAGTAACTCTTGTTTTTATAACGTCGATTATGTACTTTTTGCTGATGTATTCCATCATTTCTATGTAATATTAATACATGTGACACTTGCACGAAAGCATCCTGCAAACGTAGCTTTATTTATATCAAGTAGATGCATATTTCAGCTATGTGTATTACTGCTGAACGAAGGAATGCGTGTTATGTGCCTTTAGGATTACTGAACCACAAACATCTACTTTGGTATATACGGTGAATGATGCAAGCTGTCGGAAGTCGTGATATGTGATATTGGAGAACATAGTACCTACTATGATCTTCGGCATCGTCTTAATTACCTCGATCAAATGACAATAAAGGAAGTAATAACACCCGTGCTCTGTTTTTAAGTGTCTGGTTGGAAATTCGAGAAGATTGTATTATGTTTCTCATGCTACTTAGTGCATTGATCTTGTTGAATCATTACATTTCATCGTGAGGTATCTTTCTTTGTCGAGTCTCTGTTACAAGATTTGGCAACTACTTCGATCATGACCGTGTTGTTAATTTCAATTGTACTTTGCCCTGATTTTATCTTGCATAACGTGGACATGGAAAAGGTCCCTAGTATTGAAATATTACGAGGCTAAAAGGGTTAGTCATGCCTACGACCATCCCCCCATCGCCCGCCTGCCTATTAGGGAGGCATTTATCTGATGCTTATTAGATGGTTACCTCTAACCTAATCCAGAGTTAAAATGATAAGGAATTGTAGCCAATTGCATTCTGTCCAGAAGTGGGTACTCGGAAGTTTATGGGGGTGGGTGGTTTTGCAAAGGCAACTTTTCAACTGAAAATCAGAGACGTGACCATTTTTTTTGTGATAGGAGCCCATGCAGTTGATTATGAATTGTGAAATGTCGAATGTACAGGTAAATACTGTTACAGAATGTAGCTTGTATCTGCTAATGACTTCTGGCAATATCTTTTATGGATTGTTTATTCTTCAACTTGACCAGTAGACAGGGAAGGGTCGATTACCAAGGCCCTGCCACCCTCTACTCCCCACTGCAGGTCTCTCAACTGAACAAGGTGTTTTATTTGCTTTGATACCTATAAGATACCACTGCAACATCCATAAATGATCAAACACTGTGTGTCAAGTAAGGAAGGATGAAAAGCATATTGAAGTTGCGATATAGAGAATACAGAAACATAGTAAAGTTCATCTTTCTTATCAGACTGCTACATTTAAAGCCTTTAATTTAATTTTCAGGAGCTATATATGTTTCCTGGCAGCAAATGTATGGTAGACAAGTTTTGAGGCTATTTCCTTTCGAGTCTGATTGCATCATTTCCTTATGGTATTTGATATCATACCCCTCAAAACTTCAGAATGTGTGTCGCCTATCTACGTCAGCCTTGCAATAACCACAGTTTTTATAAATCAATAAACTGTCGCTTGTCATAGCATTTAATTCTAAATCAGAATCAGGAGTACGAAATAGCCCCAAATTCCCCAAACGAGCAAACATACCCTTAAAACAAGCTTGAAAAACTCTCTACTTTAAATTTATAAAAGAGGGTTCTTAAGGAAATTACTTTCAGCAGCACACTGAGATCATATCAATCTTCGTGAAATAATCTTTGACTGAACTGATTATGTGCAGTGTACTCGTTTGTTCAGTTACATTCATAGACTGGCATGAAATATCTCAGAGTATTTGATTTTATCTCTGAACGACAACCAAATATCAAAAGCTACATACTGGCACTTTCAGGAACGTGATTCAATAAACTGTGCAATAACGAAATGCTTTGTCATAGGTGTATCAAAAGACACCGAGCGGGTATAGTCTGCTGACAAATAAGAGGCAATTTTCGCTGATTTCAATTGACAATCGAAATCTCAACGAAAGTGATTGTCCTCAGGACAGCTTCTTTTTAATTGGTAGCTAATTACTTCACCAATAACCTATCAGTTGTTGTCATGACTGTTTCCTGTGTTAAGTACTCTTTGATCTATCGAGCAGTTTATAATATTTGAATCTCTCTTGAAGTTTCGAGTGTCCTATTGATGGTCTGAGAACAGAGTAATGAATAAATTCATTCAGATGTACGATCAAAATGTCGAGGAGAATGAAATGGACGAGGCAGCCGTTCAATCCTACGTAATGGGTTGCTTCAAATTTGTTCACTTATAATTCTAATGTTTCAGAAAAAAATAAAAGTGTACCTTCATTACTCTGAAATTTATTGATACTTTCTTGATTGTTCTGACCTGAAATGCCTCCATCCATTTTTTCCCCGTACATCTGTTGTTCTGCACCTAAAACCGCGTAAAAGAACTCAAAACTGAATAGGTGACCGCCAGCATGTTTGTCTCGTATTGACTTTTTCCTGTTCCTTGTTATGTACCAGGGTACAAGTTAAATCGGTTCATCTAATGAAAAATATCAAATCAAACAAAGACAGAGTAGGAATGCAATCGTCGAAAAGAATATCTGACTAACACAAATAACTATTTTGTCAGCTTTCCATGCATTTCACATCCTAAAAAAAGGAATAATAAAAACATTATGGGCGCAGACTCCTCTAGGAATGTGGAAGGGACAAAAGGATTAAACGTGGAAAATTTCAAAATATCTGGGCGAATGCGTAGGGGGATAAAGTAGCTCTTGTTCCAAAATTCTAAAAAGTGATCGGAACAAGTACCCCCAAAAATCTACACTAATGCCTCTAAGCCATTATAGAGAGCAACACTTTAGATAAAGATGCTATGCAAATTTGGCTCTCTCCATGCTACACAAATGTGTATATCAACAATGGCGCAATTTTGTTACATATGTTTCCAGTGTCATTATATTACTACTTGTTGAAAAATTCATACAGCATCGTAGGTAGGTCGAGCTAGACGTGGGAAGTAAAGGCCCTGTTTTGATCTCTAAAAGACGACGAAGTTGTCAAATTTGAACAGTTTCTTGCATTTAGTAATCTATTGCCAGTCCAAAGTATAGCCGTTGCACGTTTAACCTTGCTAGTAAGAATGGTTATTATTTGCTCTAAGTCAATACGTTTTCTACATTCGAACGTCAAGGTCCTCGTGCTACTCGCTGCCCATTGGCTCATTTGAAGCTGAATGAATTATTGCACGTTGC
>JAAAKL020002571.1:0-25669 GCA_010016065.2 Carybdea cf. marsupialis auct. non (Linnaeus, 1758) | reverse complement strand
AACAGGACCCACATTGATATCAGCTTTTGTTGAAGTGGCAATCCTGTATAAAAATTCATGATAAATAAATAAATAAATAAACTAGATGATCTTATACTGTCAAAGTCTTGGCTAATTCCATCAGATCATTGATGAAGGACTTCTTTTCAAATTTTGCCGGGCTGCTTGATGAAAAGGGGATGGCAGGCCGAATAAAAAAGTAACAAATGGGTATTAGGGATTCCCGATAGTCCTTCTGTTGTTAACAATTAAACCCTTTTCTGTTCGGAAACTTCTTTCTACGGTTCTGCTCGGAGCAAAGTGAAGGATGCATCTTTTCGAGACCCTATATATAAATTCTCAAGTCTCATGGTACTAAGTTGTGACTTACTTTTAGATTTATCCGTTAGGTCTAAAATTCATATAAAAGTTGGTTTCAAATGCTGCACTCTAATACATAGGCACTTTCGGTATTTGAGGGTCATCTGTCGACATGATGGTGAGGGCAAAATCTTATAATCTCATCAGTTTTGCCTTTAATTTTTGCTATTACCTAATAGCTATTTAGCTGCATTGTTAAAATATATCTGTTTGCGTAAAGCAGGGTACATTGTTACTGATAATATCGTTAAAAACACCGAGATAAAAGTGAAGAGGAACACAAAAAAACCAAACAGAATTATACAAAACGTCTTCCTCAGACATCCTCAGCTTAAAAAAAATCAAGTGAACCTAAGGAAGCTCAAGGAAGAAGAAATATTGCAGTTTCTTCCTCTCTCTACGATTTTCTTTCACCTTGCTCGTAAGCAGCATGCAGACGAAGAAGGCCTAAGTTTGGTGTTCTCGGTTCTTTCTTTAAATCAAGTTATATCAGATAGAAAATTTAATCCTTTAGTAGTCGGTTGAAGACTCAATGCCATGCTTCAGAGGCATCGACAGACCTAATCTGATGCATTTTATACTGCTTTATACTGTAAGAAAACCTAATCAGAGACTTGAAACATCCGAACAATCCTCAAAATTTATGAGTGGAAAATGACAGGCTAAGTTGGTCTTTTTGGCAGGGACTCCAAAATAGGATTTTATCTGATGAACTCTTCAGATTCTAGAATGCCTCTATATAGATACAATGCAAGAAAAATTCATAATTCTAAGGAGTGGAGGAGTCGTGGAGTAGGCCTGTAGCATCTCACAATTTTCCTGCAGGCTTGGTAAGTGCCCTTTGCGGTTTGCTCTAACACACCTGTCGTCCTCAGCGACATTAGAATAAGGAACCCTTTTTAACTTGGCAGGGGATGACACTTTTATCAGCCCAAATTTTAGGTACATTCGGGAAAATTTGAGTTGAAACGTTTCGAAGTAAAAGTTTCTTTAGGACAATAACTGCATACACGTATTCTGAACATGCACTATATTGCCCACTTAGGCCAGAATATGGGCAATCTCTTTACCCGAATTCGACTTTTTAGAAATTGGGTAGCTCTGCCCTTTGGTCCCGTTCTGTATTTCAGAACAAAATACTGTACCGTATGATCATATTGTATACAAAGTGGACCGTTAGTAGCAAATTGCTTATGAATCAGAGAGACTTATTACAACATATATACATATTTCAACACATTCTTTAAAATGTGGTGGAATACCTAGTAATATCCCTGTCATGGTATTATTGGAGGGGCCTGGTCTCCCTGCACCTTCGGTAGTTGAGCCTATGATGTAGTTCTACGTTTGCGTTGTTAACATGTGACAAGTACAGCACCGACGGTCTGAAAGCTCAGGAGATAGTGACTAAAGGTGCCACATCCACGCTTAACACGACAAGCCGATCGTTTGATTAAACGGAAACCAACATAATTTTGAATGAATAAAGGCCTTCTTTTTTAAATATTCTGACGTTCGTCGACTCAGTTGTTGCCATTGATGGTAGATATTTGTCTTAAGTGGTAGTCTTCTTCGGAGCTACGTTTCGAGAGATACTTCTCCCATCTTCAGGCTGTTGGACTTTGGACTGTTTTGCTGACTTATGTTGTTCAGTTGAGGACTCCCGAGGAAGTATGGATAGAACTTTGTCGGGTGTTGGCGCCATGCTGATTTTGTGTTTCTTGTGTTTTTCCCGGTAGTGTTGGTAGCCATATGTGTGGTAGGTTATAGGATATGTTCTTGATGTGGTTTTGGTGTTGTAGGGAGTGGATTGTTTCTTTAATCTTTCTGGTCGTGGTATTGATTTCTCTGTCCAGTATCTCACTATTTCCCCAGTCAAAGGTGTGGTCATTTTTCCAGGGGTGTTCCGCGATCTCGTGGCTCTTTACTTCTCTTTTTCCGACGGCTTTCTTGTGTTCTTTTTCCCTCTGACGTAATGAACGTTTGGACTCACCAATATATATTCCTGGACAGTCTTTGCATCTTAGTTTATAGACGATGTTGTTGGTATCTTCTGCTGGTAGAGAGTCCTTGGGCTTGATAATGTCTTGCTTAATGCCTTCTTTTTTGTATGCAAATGTACCCAAACTTCACAGAAAAGGAACAACAGCCAAATTATTTGTTCAGGATATTTCTTCGGGGAGTTCAATCAAAAAATAAAAACAAGGGAGGGGCAATCTCTTATCATGTCGACACATTATTATCTCGTGATAGTTAGGAAAGGTACAAAACTATCAATTTTTATCAACGTCATGGTTGTATCCGTATGCAAAGACACGTAAATGTTTTGATACAAAAAATTTTTAGCATGAGGTGATTTGAGTAAATTCTTAAACAAAGCCATAAATTGCATCAACTATAGTGGTTTGCTTACTATTAACAACATAAGTTCACATATTATCTAATACACTAATAAATGGCACTCTTACAGTTATATGCAATGTTAATGTGTTTTTGTGTTCCCAGAATCTTAGGCTTGAGGGGCTCCTATTGTGCTCGAGGTCCCCTTAGCCATTGGCCTGTTTCAAACTCCTCAAGAGTCTTGCTCAAGTAGCTCATGATCAACCAAGCTATACTTTTCCATTCATTGTATTCTTTTATAAACGTACTCAAATTTTCTTGCTTAAGGAGGCACATACATGAAAATTTGATTTGATGTGATTTTGATTCCAATTCATTCTATACAATCAATGCGGAGGGAAAGTGCTGACGTCACAAATCAAAAGTTTTGGAAATAGGACAATTTGGCTTCAGATATTATCTAAAGGCAACCTTAGAATAGGCTGTTTCCACAATGGCAAGACCTGTAGTGATTTTGTGTTAAAAGTGAAGGCGTTTGAACTTCAAAACCCTCTGGTCAAGACTCTGTTAAAATTCCTTGGATCCTCAGGGTAGGATCCAGCATCAAATAATAAGGTTTTGTTAAAGAGATTTAAAACTTCGAAGCTGATATCACGGTATTGGCAAAGGGCAACACTCTTAATTTTGGCCATTGACGTTCTTGCTAATAGGGCAACCTGAAAATTGAGGTTCTTTCCCATAGTTTACCCTTTTTCTCCGCATTGTAATCAGAATAGCAAATTTGGGAAATGGGTTCCTGTAAGGCGGATCTTCGATAGACGATGTTCATGATGACCATCTGAAAATTCGCACACGTGTAGTGAAGACAACCTGCCAGAGCTGCCGCCCAAAAGTAGAAACAAGTTCTACATTAAGTTGAGCGTGCGGTGATCGTCAGTCCTCTTACTAGCAAGCTGAAAAGGATTCGTTGACTCGTAGTCAGTTGGCTGGCTTAATGGAACGTAACCACCACAGGGCCTCAAAATTTTTATGCCCGAGTTTTCTCCTTCCGATTCACACTTACCCTCTGTCCCCCAGGTATTTACGGCCCAGAAAACCTTGACGTATTGACAGTTTTCAGCTGAAATCCTTCTGTTTACACAATCTAGCTCACTTCCTAAAATTCCCATGGAAATAGTGGCAAATGATCATAGAAATTGTCGTGAAACTCATCTAACGGTACTTCCTCAGAAACGTCTGATGGAGATCTACCTTCATATGGTGGCCTAACCATACTATGGAAGTTGTAGATTAGACTCAATGGTGGACAGAATGTATGTACTTGTTGACAGGATATTGGTACAATGTCAATGCCTGTTTTGGTTGGTAAAGCACTCTCTAATGTATTTTTTATTACTAAGGAAACATCACATGCACAGCCTTCTTCAGTACACACCCACCTAAGGTACATCCAAGACTTATAAATCTGTAGCCAGCACTTGATGTTTTACAGTAATTTCTATCTAGTTATTGAAATTCTTACCCGGCGACTTTGTCCAAATCAATCCGCCTTGACCTCAATAAACAATACACCTCAGTAGAGAGGAGACCGCCGTAAGTTTTGTTGAACGAATATCTTCGTACACACTTTTTTATAAGGAACGTTTTTATAAGGAACTAGTACTACGACGGACAAAACGCTAAGAGACTTTTAGTACTATCTCAAATAAAAAAGAATGAATTAAGAAACTGTGGTGAATCACTAAAATGGAAAAGAATGGGACATTTTGAATATTTGACTCTCGTCAGACAAATGTATCACAAATACATTTTACTGTATGTCCAAACTCGCAAGTTGAATATCCAAAATTCGTAGAAATTCCTGCCCTTCTTTCAGGCGTATCTTACAGGGGACCTTCATTCCCAATATGTCTCCCAGATTAACTGGTTGGCCAGTAATTGTCACAGTGCAACTTCCAGCCAGTCTACTTTTGGTTTCATGTGTGAATGCGGAGGAGGTATTTAACCCTGCTGAACTAGGTAAGATGGACAATTCATTTAAGAAGCTGTTAAGAAACTTTTAGAACTACAATAGGGTGAACAATCAAGAAACCTCTAGTACTAGGAGGCCTTCTCGGGTTTCTTATTTAAAAAAGCGTTTACGCTAATAGTTCTCTTATATATGAATCAGTTTCTACCTAATAATTGTCCTGCTGCCACTTCTTGGAATAATAGGGGGCAAACCTTGAGGGCTAGGGGGAGAATGTAAGGATAACGGATTGCACAAGAACGTATCTGATGTTCAACCCGTATCCTTTAAGGGTTTGTACCTACGACAAAGAAAAGTAACAAATTAAGTATCGTTAGGAATGCTAGTATGTCAGTGGCACGTCATACAAGCAAAAGGAAGACAGTCGTTCAAAAAGCATACTCACTAGTAAGCCATCTTTGTTAAATATACATCACTTGTCTAACGATTATCAGAAAGATTCGTTTAGGGTAAATTGAGACCTATTTCCGCCTTGGTACCCTGAAGTCAGTATCCATTGAAACAAAAAAGACTGTTCGCTATTTACAGAATAAACGTATCTATAACAAGAGCACTTTTTAGTCACTTGGGTTACAGAAAATGTGACTTATTTAACGCCAAATCTAAGTGTAGTAATACGTTTATCAAGTTGCTCTTCTCCTCAATTGGAAAATTTGGTAGATCCTTTTCAAACCCAAAGGTCACTCAGTATACCATTCTCACTATTCCGTCATAGGTCTGAATAGAAATAACGCACCAAGTTGCTATTCTGTGCTGAAGTCTCTGTACAGCTTCTGTTGCTGCAAGGCGTGCTACGACGCTCAACGTCAATGAAAACAATAGAATGATAAGGAGGCAGTACGACATAGGTACAAATATCTGTGTTCAAAAAAGGTCCCAAGGGGTGCTATCGAAAAAGAGCACGCATTGGCCGAAAACAGAAATCGAATGAATCGACCCAGAGGGGGTGAATATTCCATTGCTTAAGAGGAGGCGTCTTTTTTTTAATGATGTTATTTCTAAGTTTATTGAGAAAGATAGAAGGGTAGATTTGCAATGGAGATAGCCTTTCAAATAGAAAATAGTACTTCTTTAGAGGTACATAGCATGATAAGGGGTTTCTGGCAAAACAATCTTGTAGCACGCCTGGTCCAAAGTGATACCCTACGCCACTGGTTGACACACGAAGAAGGGAAGAAATCGGCCTTTACACGAAGTTGTTCTAAATAGATTATGGGCCTTCGGGAATTACTTGCAGAGACCAGGGGGTTTGTGCACGCCAGGTTACATATCGCTGCTCTACAATCATACCTTCCCTAAAATCTGCAGCTGAGTATTGGACTCTTTAGTTTTTATTGCAAACGGAAGCTACACAGAACTGTGATCGGTATTACCTGACTCTTCCAAGACGTTAATAAGACGAAAATCGCACTTTTTAACTCTCGTTTTCCATAAACAGCTTACGCTTTTCATGACGCTTTTAGAATTGCTCGGTCCTCTGTTAAGTATATTTTCAGTGTAGGAAAACACTTTTGCTTCAATATCAATATTTTAGTACGTATCGCCCCCTCTCCCACCCCCAGATTATAATAACCTTGTATTGCCGAGAATTTGTACATCTTAGGGAAGCGTGCAATTAAGGTCAGTGAAGTGATCGTTTGTTTTCATCACAGGATCAGTAAAATGGTGCTATTACTAATCGACTTCTGAATATCATGCTTTTCTTGTCAGAGGTGTTTTTCGTCAGTCTATGGAGACTTAAGTAGAGATGAATTGATATCAGATTTTCGGCTGATACCGATACAAAAACAAACTTCAAATCTTACGACCGATAAATCATATCAATACCAAAACTCATAACAAGCCATAGACTTCATCTTAGAATTTTGCATTTTTCTACTGTTAAATCGAATATCGAAGCTTAGGTCTTGTATGGGGGTCTTAACAGGTCAAAAATAGAAAATTGTTTTGCAGCCAAAGAGGATGTTTTGTTTCAGATCAGTTTGGAATCTTTACAGGCAATAATGTATTGCCAAAAAACGTTGTATCGTAAGTCTTTTCACGGATACCAAATCCCGTTATCATCGAAAATTCAGAAGATTATTCAATATTTTTGATTATTTGCTCAGACATACAGGACTATACCCACACTAAAACTTCTGGAAGTAGGATGGTCTGAATATCAAGTTTTTACAACAAATAGGTCAAAATTTAGCAAATCATTTTTCTAAAGTAGCCTGAGAAGTTTTGAAATATTTTGAATTTTTAAAATCTTCTATTGGAGAAAGTTTCTCAGAATATTCATCCCAGCCCTGAAATTTTCAAAAATTGTAACAAATATACACTGTTTCTTATTTACCAGCTTTTTGTTCCAAAAAAATTATTACAGTCTAAACTTTTTTCGTCTATGATACCTGTGAAGATAAGTTTCAAAGATGGAGTTTGCGTCCTTGCTCACGTATTGCGAGAACCAAATCTGATTATGAGAAATGTAACGAGGACAAAGCGTCTTTGAAAATCTCTTTCCAATCTGAAGATTATCTTTTACGATAAGCTAGACCACATTGGAAACCTGTTGAATCAAGTATGAATCACATGTCCCTATTTTGAGATTGCTTGACAAAAAACACCACCTGGTTTAGAGCTACGACTACGGAAAGATAAACGGGTATTGTTCACATGAAGCCATATAGGGATCTTCGTTATTATATTAAATGGGGGGTACCCAATGGTTGTGTTTGGGCAAGTCAACATCGTTAGAAAAACATTCCTTTTAAAATGGTCGTATCCACATAACCAGTGGTTCACAAAGAGTTTTATTGGTGCTCCAAATAACAGGAGTACAAAACCAAGAATCCTTCCATCTCATTGGTCGCAATTTTCCAAAGGAAACATCTTAATTAAGTAATGTAACTGTTATCAGTTCCATGCATTGTAGAGGAGAGTCCAAAATTGATGCAATACTGTACATCAGGCATCGTCAGATTGCACGTACCTTAAAAATCTCGGCATTAATATGGCTATGTATCTACTAAGAACATGTCTATCCACTGACTTTAAATGTCTACCTAATCACCAATACTTGAAAATGTCCCTGGTGTAACTCTACAAAGAAATAGAAGATTTTTCTGTTGGGATGGGGAAATTAAGGGTCGACCTCTTAGCTTGACTATTATACCGCTCAGTTTACATTGTTAAATTAAGGGTTTACAGTACACTGAGGTTTGTGTAAGCGTTTGAAATATCTGGATTATTGCAACAGTCGTTGAAAACGTAGGTATATGTCACCACTATATTACTTTCAGTCCTTTATAAACATTGTAGTCATTTGCCTAACGCGACAGCCAGCTACATACTGTGTCGTGACTGAGTAGCTTCATATATCATACATGACTGGTAGCACGCTACTTGTAGCCTGGCTGTAACCTACTGTAGCTTGAAGATCAGATTAGTTTTAGATTGAGTCAAATGAACATTAATTTAGTCTGGGCCTTGCCTTCTCACTGACTGCAGCCACCAGAGTCCATGTATGTTTGAAGTCGGAAAATTCTAGGAAGTCATCTAAAAGGACCTAAAAGTGCGTGATTTGAAACTTGGTCGATGGCAGCACGTTATTATGATCATGATAAAAGTTATCTGCAAATGTAGCTTGTAGCTAGTCACCGTGTAGCCTTTTAGTTAGCCATCGTGTAGCCTTGTTTGCCATCGGCCTAAAATATCACCCTTTTTTTTAATCCTTAGGTTCGTGGCAACAAGAGTGGTTGAAAGGGTGTACTTTGAAATGCCAAACGCGCCAAGCACGGCTACTCCAAGCCAAGTGACTGACGGCTTCTTCAGTAGTATTCCTAATCAAGAAGCATCAACTAGCACAGCCGTTCCTCTCTCCACTCCTGTTGAGAAAGAGCCATCGACAGAACTGCCTTTACAAGCCGCTATCAGTCCAGCAACGGAATCTATCGCACAAAACACTTGTACTCCCAGTCAATATGTTTTGTTTTTGAAAACACATAAAACGGGCAGTAGTACACTCACAAATATACTAAATCGATACGCCGATTGGCATAATTTAACAATGCTTCTCCCGAAAGATGACGACTATTACTCGTTTGACTGGCCGAACAAATTTCGGTTAAACTTCGCTAAGAATACATACGGCCGAAGGCCCCACATTCTTGCTAATCATGCTCGATATAGTAGGAAATCAATGAATGTTCTTTTTCCAAGGGAAGATACCTTTTATGTGACAGTTTTGAGGCACCCTGTCAAACAATGGGAGTCGACATTTAACTATATGAGTTTTCCCTACATACTAAATATATTAAAGACCGGCGATCCGCTGGATTTCTTCCTAAAGAACCCGCCATCTTACGAAAATATCATCGAGATAGGAAGACGGTATCCGTCGTTGTACCTTATCAAAAATCCACAGTTCTTTGATCTCGGTTTCGACTATAAGTATTACGATAATAAAACTATGATTCGGAGGGCAATTCGAACTCTCGAAAAGGATTTTAACTTAGTACTGCTTATGGAATACTTTGACGAGTCCCTGACCCTTCTGAAGAGAAGACTCTGTTGGGATATCGACGATGTCGTTTACTTCAAGATGAACGAACGATTGAATAAAAATAAACGAAAGAAGCTGACACGCGAGCAAAAGAGGAAAATTTACCAATGGAATAATGCAGATGTTGCTTTATATGACTATTTTAGCAAATTGTTTTGGCAAGAAGTCGAAAAAGAAGGCCCAGACTTCTATGTCGATCTAGCTGCACTTAGAAATAGGAAAGACTATTATTTTAAGACTTGTATTGAAAAGGAGGCCATCGAAGAAGCGTATACTGCAGTGTTCGTAAAAGGATTTGCAATGCGACGAAATCTTACGGGAAACACAAAAATATTTTGCGAGCGTATGTTGCGAAACGAATTGAATTATCAAGACATATATAAAAAGCGTCACAACAAGTGGACTAAAGCATTAGCAGGTGTCACAATAGAGAATTTTGATGAGATCACTGAAGAGGCTGATGTCAGCATTACAGAATCAATGCCTACTGGCATTGATGGACAAGGATATCGGTATGTGAGGCCTACTAAAAAGCCCCATACAACAGCAGCTCCAAAAACGACTTCTGCAAAAGGTCGTTCTGAGGAGTCTGATGGGACTAATGCTAAGAGGAAGCGTTCAAAGAATACGAATAAGCGAGTTCGTACGAAGTCTGCTAAATCTGTGGAGACTCGAAGTGTTAGTGATGATGAAAGGCATGATGCTTCCCTTGTGTCTGGTGAAGGACGGATTTCGGCATCAGGATCAGTGACAGTCTTAAGTAACACGGACTCAAGTACTGAATCTTCTACAGAGCCATACAAAGAGGACAAAGAAGATACTGTTAATGAAGACGCTTCAGTTTATGATGATAATAAGGAGGAACAAGGATTCATTGACAACAGACCTTCCAATGATATCCATAATAGTAAGAGACACACGTTTGTAAGGAACGCAGCGACAGGAAAATCTACCGCGCAGCAAGTTGTATCTCAGTCAAACAACTTTGAGTCTTCAAACTCTAGAATAGCCTATACGTCTCAGGTTGGTAACTCGGATACATTTAAGTATGATGGTAAAACAATATCCAGGAGTCATACGAATAACTGATAAATTTAATCACATCTATTGCTATAAATATTATTTAGAAATAACAAATCTAGTTAAATAAAGAGATATTTTCTTTTTGACAATATGCAGACTGATGTTAATTACGCGTTCCTGCATATGTCGTAGTCATTACGTATTTTGTATGTTTATTATTTTATATATACATATATGTTTTTTCGTATAAATAAACAAAAAATAAAGGTCAGAATTATGTATACTTCGGCGGTAAAATTTCTTATAGTTGCTTATCAGTGTTGTGTTTGCTCACGCCAAAGTTTGTTGCTCCGTTTTGAGCTGAAAAGGTTCAACTCCGGGTCCAACTGTGATGTCCTTAGGGAAAGTATAATCTGAGTTGTACTTCAGTGTACCAAGATGTGAAATTGAAGGAGGTCTGTGGTGGTAAAAAAGCCAGTAATAACGCTGTGTACGGTGGCAATGGGCTGTTGCGTATATACATTTCCCAGGGAATGGCATAGAAAACAGACAATAACAACAGGCCTAAGGTATGGGACACATGGTTGTAAAGCGCCTTGAATATGCATGGGATAGTAAGAGCGGAATATACCGCAAATTACCGATTAAGCGCCCAGGACTCCACTAAGCCTTTATGCTCAAATAAGTGCCCGGTTTGGAAAAAATATTTTTCGCAAGTGCTCAGGTCCGAATAAGCGCACAGTTCGAATAAGCTCCCAGTATATATTGGATGGGTGAAAGTGAAGCTTAGCCTTTTCGATTTTCTTTTACGCTTTTATACGATGAAAATGCAATGATTGATTGATAACGTTTTATTTTAATCTATTTTATAGAAAGATGATGTATGCTTAGGTATCTGTTTATTCTGTCCGAGTAAGGGCTCAGTCCGAATATGCGCCCAACAAAAATATTTTGTTTTTAAATAAGAGCTTAATCGGTAATATACGATATGCTGCATTATCTACTTTTCCTTGAAGTGTCGGGCCAACAGTCGCATTCCGTCTGCGTCAACTATTTTCTACTGTCAAATAAAAAGAATTGAAAAAGGCTTGTGCCCTAGCACGTACTCAAGTTGTTTTACATGCAGTGCATTCAAGTGGCTCCTGAGAGACTTACCTAATTGTAAGCAACCACGTACTATACATGAATGCAAATTGTAGGCCTTTCATGGCAGATGCTTGGCGGAATATGTTGCCTGCATTACAAATTGCTATCATAGTAATTAATTGGTCAACAAAATTTTGAACGACGCTGTTTATAGAAGTTGCAAGTGTTGACGCTCTTTTTAATAAAGCGAGAAAATCTCGCTGATATCACAAAACCTTTTTATGACTAGCAGTTGCAAGTCATTACGAATTATATCGGTCACTTCGAAAAATCCTTGACGTCACATATTCCTGACATGATACATTGCAGATAGATGACAAAATTAATTAAATTTTCAGGCTCATTATGCAACCCTAGTATAGTATAGTATAGTATAGTATAGTATAGAGAAGGGAGGATTCTAACTTGAAACCTAGTATACCTGTGAGTGTACAGATTTACAAATTGTGGTGTTGCGTCTTCTGAATTTATCAACGATAGTCAGTGACAAGCGATTAGGAGCAACCAGGTTTTAACAAAGACTAATCAGGCTGATTTCATTACAACCAAAATTTAAGGTACTTTGTCACGACGGTAGTTTCAGTTATAATAAAAGTTAGACTTTAAAATAAGAGTGTGTGTCTTTTCATCTGATCAAGAAAGGAATATTACAAGTATGTGTGGAAATTACTGTACCAGACGCAACCAGATCTGGACAACGACAGCTTGAGCTGTATTTAATATTCAAGCTAAAAATAAACTACGTTATCAAGGAGCGTTTCTGATAACAAAAGTTCAATTAAAATTTTACACTAAATTTATGGAATTTAATTGCAATTAATCAGCTATTAGTTAAGTGTCCTTCTGAAAAGGATTAAAATTTGCTAGAAGTCACAATGCTTGTTGTAAAATTTTGACATTGAATATGGATCATAGTGTGCACGTCCATGAACATGCTATTTCTTAGGTTACTTGCCAGTTAATAGCAACACAAAATCAGAGTTTTAAAAGCCGGAACATTTTGAATTGATAGAATCACTAATTGGTCCATACTAGACTGATATTATGATATTGAATTGCACGGAAAACCTATATAGGTGACAGCTCTAAAGGTTTGATAATGTTTCGGCGGTGTTCACAAAATACTGAACTGAACGTGTCGTTAGCACAAAGTTACCAAGGTCACTCTGTTCTAACAAGCATTTTCGGGTTTTTTCATCATATAGTTGCTAGGAAAAACTCTAATTTAGAAGGATCTGGGTGCTAACGCCAGAAATACACTTCCGGTAGAGCCGTATATTTTTGAAGTGGTCTGCATACTACGTTGTTTGATAGGATAGCTCCGCATCAGCTATTTGCCATCAAATTAAAGCATATCCTACCTAGTTGGTTCCTTTATTTCTACATATAATCGAATTGTGGCAGCCCTGATCTGTCCATGCTACATAAGAATAGTCGACTATGAAAAGTTGATCAGTGGTACCAAACTTTCTAGTGTTAGTAAGGTGTCGAGAATTTTCCCTAGTCTTGTATGCAAAAAGGACGCATATTCCCTGTAAATGACTTGACAACAGGCCGTAATTTGATTAAAAGCAGGTCTTGTACCGATAACTATCAAGAGAATTCCTTTAGGGTACTGGCAAAAAGCTCGTTCTGTATTTCACCTTGTCGCTGCTAAAGCTGTATATATCAAAACAAAAAAACCTGTGCTCTGTTGGCCAAAACAATTGCTTTATAACGCATGCCTTATGTAGTAATATGAGCGACCAAAAGAGTGTCACTCATACAGGTTTTATTTGCAAAAATATGTAGCAATCCCTTTATTTCCTGTGAATCCTAGTAGACAGTGCTCTCGCTTCAATCAAGATCATTGCTGCTGTCGGTATGTAAGGCAAAAACTTTCAGCAAATTAGATCCGTCACTCAGCCCACTACTCAATTTCGTTTGAAATCAAATTTGCAGTCACTTATACTCTTAGTAATCCCTCCCATGCCGATTTTTGGTTTTGAAGCATGCCCCATTTTCACCACTTATTGCAGACAACTGCAAATACACTGAATCGATGAAAACGAAGTTGTTATTTAAACCCTGGACAACGAAGGGTGAGGTAGAGCTTGTCGTGAGATTGAAATCTTCAGATAGCCATCTATACCGAAGCATTTCCATAGTGTCCTGTGCTTTCCTGTTAAGTTCCACCGAATTTGATTTAACTGCCACCGTCTGATGATAGTCATAAAATTTTGCTAAATCCTTTGAAATCTTTCATAAGACGTTGTTATATCGACAGTACACGGTGCGAGTTGACCTAATCACATTGCCAGATCGAAAGATTAAACGATGGTGAGAGCACGAGAAACAGGAATTTTCTTGACTAAATCTTTCTTATCTGATTACCCTCGGTAATCAATATAGCTGATCACCATGTTAGTAAAATCCGACGTTTATGGGAAGTCTGAATTCATAATTTTTCCTGGGCGTGTTGGTCACAGATATGGTATTTTAATCAAAAATCTCCTTCACTTATGAGGATTAAACATTAAATCTTCATATCTGACAATAATAATAATTATTAAAATACATTTTGGAGGATAGTTGAGTCATCTGTATGATAAAATCTTACAAAATATAGAGATCGTAGGTAAAATACAAGAATCATGAATTGATAATATTTATAGTCGGTATTTACGCTATAAGGTATTTTGCATGCAGATCTTATTTCCTCAGTCCATTCAAACCAAACTTTATTTGTTTCTAGCAGCTTTCTCTTTGTCGCTTAGATGATGAAGCGCACCGTGTTTTTATCTTTTGTGCCCTGTGTTTATTTCAAAATTGTGAACGGGATGTGGTTAGAGCACTTATCACATGGTGTGATTTATTACGTCATAATAGGAAACGCAATGACTTAACTGGATCACGATGGTCTGAAAAGCGGAGGTAAACAGCAAACGTATATAAGAAAGGTTCACGTGGAACATTTTAAGAATAAGCAACGGAAAAATACTGAAACATCAAATATATTTTTAACCCTTTTCTGCTCATGGGGGTAGGAGTAGACGGTAGATTTTGGAGCCCCCAACTGAAATTTTGTATGCTGATAGCAATTTTCTTCAGTACAAAACTGCTTGAAGGGATATGAGTTTGGGACTATAGCAGGTAAGATTTATTCCCTCTTGTCACACAAAGTCATCTGTTGACGCTGGTTGATGTGACATTAGGCCATAATTTATTTTTTTGGGGGGAGGGGGGGGGAGGGTTATTTTGCTTTTAAATCTGGAATAATTTTCTTACAATAAAATTCTGAAACTTGTTTTCAGGATAAAATAATAAACAAAAGGGTAAAATCTCTATTAAGTTAAATTGTAAAAAAAAGCTGATGTTATAACGGAATATTTGACCGTGAATGAACATGTTTATAGTTGTCCCTCTCTTGCTAGCAAACTAGGGCTTATATTAAGGTAAATAAGAAGTTATTGCTTTAGACGCAGAATATTGATCTTTTTATCCAAAGCTTTCCTGACAGAAAATTACAATTCTGTTTGTCATGCATTCCATTATAAAAGAATGATGGATTTAAGGTGTGTTTTTCCGTTGCAAAAAGCTACTTTATTCCTGTACTGGCATTGGAATTCTGCTCTTCTAATCAAGGAAATGTGAGCAAGCTTTCACAATAAGTAGATGCATGCCTTTTCAATCGTAGGTCAGCCAGACAGACAGACAGTGACGTAGCACTTGAGAGGGTAGATAATCTTATTAACCTGTAAAAAAAAAACGCCGTGACGGAATTGCGGAATATCGTGACGGCATGAAAAGTCAAATTATAAATCAAAAGGGTAATCGGTTTAGAAGTTCCCATTCCCAAAGATATCTGTAACAAATGTACACAAATACCACTGTTACATGATTTCGACATTATATTTTCATTTCTGAGCACAAGGCTGTCTGCAACAAATTTATAAAATTTTATACTCTAAATATATGCTGAAACTTCAAGAACCTTCCTTCGACGTTCCTTTTAAACATGCTAAAAAAAGTGACATCATTTATGCCAGTTATCAGCCATGAAATGGCTAATTGTTCTGGTTAAATTTATTGAAGAATTGGTTATGATGTGTAAATCACAATCTTTAAAAAGTAAGAGCGATTTTCGGTATCAGTTTGATAATTATCAGTAAAACGCTCCTAACAGATTAAAGCCACAGTTTTACATAAACAACACCTTATGACTAAGCAGTGACACAACGCTCAATCGAACAAACTCCAAATTTCTGTTTACGATTTTGTAGTCTTTACACTGACCGGCTATACGATTATGGCTCATTTTTCCAAGTGTCTTTTAAATAAAAGAGGATTTCCGGGAGCAAAACTATTACAGAAAAATGTAGAGGAAAATTCAGTGATACAATTGCAGCGTTGCTTGCAACACAGTGGAGTGAAGTCAACTTGACTCAAGCCCCATCTGATGAAACGTTCTTTGTTAGGCGGAGTTTAAGTGTAGCCGGCGCAGTAACTCTAGATACATCATCTATACATCAATTGGTAGGTCTTGAGGTTTAAGGTTATTTAATAACATCTGATAAATATACAGTAGTAAGCAGAGGTACTGCGCACCAACGGCAATAATCAACCACAGAATTTTTTTAATTTAAAGGCTAAAGCAAATATGACATTAGTCACCACTTGTGTGCATATCACGTCGAGTCTGGAAGCCGTTCTTGCTGTTGCTTTGCATTCTAGTGCAACATTGGAAAGTGACTTTTTACAAGAACGATCGTTGTAAATTTTTGTTTTCTTCATAACTGAGTTTTGCTATTTTATAGCTTTCCTGTACATGAATATAGTTGTTACGGAATTCAACAGCTTAACATTCACCAATCTGCAGGTTTTTGTTGTACATCCATGAATTTGTCATTTATCGTGATTGAATTTGTGAGTAATGATTGACCAGTAACACAGCCATTATTATTGATAACTCGTTTATCACTACGTTGCGAAGTTTTCGCATTGTTGCATGATTTACGAAATATAAATAGATCAGTAAATCGATTTCGTGATAAGCGAATACGATAGTTCAGCAGTCAACATTTAAAGCATATGCGTTAGAGACTTCGCTGGTGTATTAGGAAAGGAAGGCCATCGCTGGATGCAAAGACTTCGGGTCACATCTAAAAAGTCGGGTCTTGTTAAATACTTACATATTGCACCTAATTAGCGATGTATTATTTTTAAGTCACAAGAAATGGCAAAAATTGAAGACTCAAAACTTTTCTCGACGCATTTACAATACAAGGGAGGATGGTTACAACGTTTTACATAGCAAGTTATCAATTAATGCTATTTCGGTTTTTCAAGTTATCAAAAAAGATTAATTGTACAAAACGCTTCTTTTTGCCCTATTCACACAAAGTTGTTTTATCAAATTCTCAGGATAGAAGGAACCTCTTAGACAACTCGGCTACATCAATGATAATAACTCCGTAAGTACATGTCAGTTAGGTATGCAAAACTTGAGGTATCATTCATTTATTTATTAGTTATAGAAAAATAATTCGACTTTTGGAATTGAAAACTATGACGTTAAAGCACAGATGGGATGCTACAAGTGCTTAAATTTTCGACTTTTATACGTTTTCAATACTGTACTGCTTTTGCTTGCTACGGCCTGTAAATGTTGCATAGTTCTGTCAATAAACCAATGCGGTGTACGACCTACGTAGTCCAGTAAATAGTGCATTTGCTAAGTTTCGCATTGACTTTTATCTTAGAACGATAGAACATTTCTTTGAAAGGAGACTGTATGCTTCCCCATGTCCCACCTTTGTTATTTACCCGTTACCCTCGTTCTGCGATAGATGATCTTTTCTCTAACATTAACCCAAACGTTTCTATCAGTGTCTTCCTATCAACTTGGACATGCTTGAATCTTCGCACCAAGTGGCTAAAGAACATGTGTGTAGGACTCCGCTAAAACTAGACGATATCTACACATGGTTAAAGGCAAACAACCTGAAAACGACGAAAATAGAGTCTTCTCCTGTTATCGCTAGAGCTATAACATACTGGTTACAAATTGATTCACACTGTTTGACTACCAGTTTAGGCACATGAGCATTTGTTAACAACATCTCATTTTTGTGTAAGTACTTTTCTAGTGCGACTTTACTACTGGTGTTAGTACCATTCTTCGGTATTGTGTTGTTGACAGGTAGAAACGAGGGAAGGCCTGTACCAACTCTGTGTCTAGTCAGTGTGCAATGTTTGTTTGAGGAGAAGATCGAGCTGATGCAATGCTAAAGGGACACGTTAATATTTGGTTAAAGTAGGGATAGAAAGTAGAAAAACACTTATATATGAACATCATATTTAGTATGAATTTAATACGCTAAAGGCTCAGACGATCAAATGATCAGCTAGTGGAAACCACAACATTTGAGATATTAACCTTAAACTGAAGTGGTTATCAACTCATAATGTGAGGGTAAGCGGATTTGGCATCAATTAGTCATTACAGGTAAGATAGGCCAGGAGGCAAAGTTGTCTAGTCATTTAAACAACAGAATATAATCGGTGGTGTGTGAAACAAAAGCTATAACTTCATGTTTCTGTTGGTAGAAGAACAGTTTTCAAGAGTAAATCCTAGGATACGCCCAAGATGTCTCAATAAGGAGTGTAAAAGTCTAGCTATTTTAACAAATCCAGATAACTGCATGATAGCTTATTTGCTCATTCTGTGTCGGCTCTGTAGGAGATTTTAAGAAATGTTACCGTTCCTTTTAATTCAACAAGGACTGTCTGCCACTTGATTGATTTTGATGACAAGACTTGTCTCTTAAACAAATTAATTGCATATGAAATTCATATTCCTGTTGCGGGTCTTTACCAACTCTTTATAAGAGAGTTACGTGCATGTAGGCGGCGTTGGCGTCAATAAGTCGCCAATACTTAAGAAAGGCAAAGTTGTCTATAGATGTAGGAAGCTTAAATATGATTTCTTACTTCATCGACCTTAACGAAAACATCTTATAAAGGGGTGATTAAAAAGGAATGCTAATTGTGAACATCTAATCACAAAATAAAATTGCAGAAAAAATTTTAGATACTTTTTAAAAAAAATCTGGAAAACTGAAATTTTTATTTTTGCTAAAAGAAAAGTGTCTCATTAAAAATACTATAATGTCAAAAGTAATTAAGGCATTAAAATGATTTTACCTTCACGTGAAAAATGATATATTATCTTTTGAACAAATGTTTTATCAAAGCAGTATCTTATCAGAGTTTATGCTGAAGTTAGCATTAATCTAATAAATGTGAAATACTACGTTGATATTAGATAATGGAACCTAAAGTGATGCTACCGGTGATATTGACATATTTTTCAAACTTTCATAGTTTATACCTATATAAGGATTGCCAAAATATCCTGTCATTTTGAATAATTATTGGAAAATTTATGATCAGTCAAACGTCTGTAGAGTCAGCATTGTTCTGTATAGAGTCAACCTTACTCCCTTTTTACAACACTTAAAGAACATGCCACCAAAATATCGAAAAAAAAAATAAAAAAGTAAAATAAAGCTTTCTGTATTGCATTTTCATGACGTACCTCCCCGTTTGCATATTGCAGGGCAAGTTTACCTTCTGACATCAGGAATAAAGTCAAGCAATCTGATATTTTATTCAAAATTTGCAATTAAATTAAAATACTTTCTTAAGAATTGTCGGAGACAATCTCGTCCGAAATTTAGGAGGGGTTAATGTGCGGAATAATAATATATTATATTGGCAGCTATTTGCTTTAAAAAGTATAGTCAGGAAGAAATTTTAAACTATTAGGACATTATTTTTGAGAAAATTTTAAAACATTTACGGTAGAAAACTTCAATGTGTCATGGCAACTCTTGCCCCTTCACCTGTTGGAAATTCATACGCACGCTACTTTCCAGGAATGCAGGATCAAGAATCAAAAGTTTTAATAACGTAAAGTATTATAGCACATCTCCCGAAAAAAAATCAAATATTACATAATGATTGATGTGAAAGAATTCATACACCAATACCACGTGACCATGCCTACAGAGGCATGTTCAAATGTAGGAATGTAGTTGGCGAGGGCCAAAGCAGTTTTCAATGACAGGAAAGACAGGCTAACTACAAAGTACTGGGTACAAAAATAATGGTGAGCGGTAATAGAAGCATTGCAAAAGGGCAGGAAGTGCGACTGAAAAAGAGTAGAAGTGTGTGATTCCAGATACTTGATCGAGTTCTACTCTCAGATAAAAGAAGTAGCCAACTACGCCAGGCAGGTGGCAAAAGGAACCTGTTCTCTAACAAAATTAATAATAATTTTTCTCTGCTTATACTTGATATTCGGTTAAGAAGTGAGTATCCTAGGGCCTTTTAAACACCTTGAGAGCCAGTGCTTTTCCATGGCTCTCACGTTAGGGATTACAGTAGCCGTTAAATCAAAATCTGAATGTTGTTATTGGTCAAATACCCAACTAAAACCCGCCGAGCTTCCCCTCGCCAAAATCATTTCATCAGAGCATCCTGTTTCATCATATCAGCCCGTTTCCACCAACCCACCTTGTTCTCACCAGCCTACATACATACAGGAACGCTTTTCTTTGAAATGTGCTTTACTGTTGACTTTCGCCCTTGGGTGGGCCGTAGGCACATCTGCCATGGGCTCTCCCTCTTGCACCATCTATGCTACCGCTCAATTCAATGATGTTGCACGTCCACTCTATTTTGTATCTTCCTCTTATGCCTTCCTTATTCATCTCTCTCGATGGTTACCAGTACAAAATCTCCTCTTCCAGGGGCAGTACTTCTTCAGTTTCCGTTTCTTAACTTGTCCGAGCGAGCTCTTTACCTGCGTCATTCCAGCTTTACTTCGGACTCACTCGTTTGACCTTCCTTCCTTCAAACTGATTCGTCGCGTCCTTCTCTATACCCGCATCACAAACACTTCCAAAATATTCTTCTCTTGTTTCTCTTCTCTTGTTTCTTTTGTGTCAAGCTTTCAAATTCATAGAGCCCTCAGCTCCACAGCTGGGATTTTGCTGACTTTACTTTAAGTCCAAGTTTGAAGTCGTCCATATTTCAGCCAGGCTTCCAGTGACGCTATTTGACCGTCCTAGTCTGATGTTGATTACTGCAGTGCTATCCCCTTCAGTAGTGCTGTATTATCCAAGAAACTTGAATCTCCTCAGGCATTCTATCGCATCATCCTGGATTTTAACTGTTCCCTTTCCATGTACTGTCATGCCCGATGCCTT
Source organism: Carybdea cf. marsupialis auct. non (Linnaeus, 1758) (assembly GCA_010016065.2). NCBI lineage: Eukaryota > Metazoa > Cnidaria > Cubozoa > Carybdeida > Carybdeidae > Carybdea > Carybdea cf. marsupialis auct. non (Linnaeus, 1758). The sequence continues at coordinate 4,971 of JAAAKL020002571.1, read as the reverse complement.
GGTATTGTTAATTTACAGTCCCATTTCAAGACTGTCAAGCCTCAGTGTTTCAGCCATATCTGCTATTTCTTCCTTGGTGTTTCCAATCACAGTTTTGTGACCTGCGTATCGCATATTCCACAAAATTCTTCTCTCTATGACTTTTCCTGTATGCTCTAAGATTTTTCCTTCCACTTCAAAGTGATCCCTTTAGCTGTTGCATAAAAGAGTAGAGATCAGACCAGACAGCTTTGTCTTACACGCTTTGTCTTACGCCTTTCTCAAAACGAAATGGTTTTGTTTAACCCTCATCACGTCTGACTACTTCTGTGGCCTCATCATACAGTTTCTTAATGAGCCAAGCCAGATGTTGTGGAATTTCAAAATCTGTAAGGGCTCTCCACAGCTTATCGTGATATACAGAATCAAACGCCTTTGCACAGTCAATGAATAGGATCCACAGCTCCTCTGTATCTTACTTCTTTGCTACTTTCTGGATGGCATTCCTCCCTGTAAAAATTGCATCTATTTTTCCTTTGCTCGGGGTGAAGCTAAACTGCTCCTCAGCTACTACCCTATAAGGCCCTACAAAATAGTGGTGTCTTCGTCTAATGATTTCCAATAATACCTTGGACGCATAGCTGATAAGGCTCTTTGTCTTGTACTTTGAACAGTCATGCGTACCAGGTTCTTTGTGTAGCGGTAGGAATTCAAGTACTGTCCATTCTTCTTGCCATATGCTTGTTGATCACATGGAGTCCATGATGTTTCTAACGGCTTTTATCATGGTTGCTCTACCAGTTTTAAGTGTTTCTACTTGTATGTTATCTATACCAACAGCTCTCCATTCTTCAACTTCTTAATGGCAGCTTCATTCTAGCTTCCAAGCACTTCCGGTTCTTCAACAGCCTTAACCATGCTTTGCACCTCACACCCAGGTCTCTCATAGAGTTCGACACGGTAGTCTCTTCATCTTTTGCCAAGGTCATCACTGTCATACAACATTCTTCCACCTTTGTCCTTGATTCCAATCACTGACTGAGTTGGGCGCTCATTTACTATTTTCGTGATTCGCTAGTATGAAATTGCATTGTAATTGCATTTTCTTTAAAGATCTTAGAAGATACATAGAAGTGCACACAATAATGGCATAGTGGTAGAGTCTCAGACTCACCATACACGGATCGTGAGTTCGAACAGACCCTGAGCTTGCTTCCCAAGATCCCGTAGTTACTGTGCTCTGTCATCTGCTCTCGTGAAGTGGGAAACTGTGTTTCGAGAGATAGGACAGAGAGGGGACTTCAAGCATGAATTCATGAATAGATTGTCACCTAAAGGGGAAAAGAAACCCCTTTTCTAGTTGTGGCTTTGGCCTTGAACAGGTTGAAATAATTATTTGTAAAAAAATTGTTTGCTACGAAATCTCCATAGTTCCAAAACTTACACTTTTTTCTTTGAGTATGATTCCTGACCTTTCGTGGACAAGCCACGTTTATCAAACTCTTTTACACAACTTCTAATCCGATGTAAACAACCTACAGTTGTACAACTTACATCATGCAGAGTAATAATTCGATCATACTCCCAAAAGCTTCTGAATGGGATTTCGGTAGCTTGCTAAATTTCTGGAGCCTACGGTTACCCCTATGCCGCAACTTTTTCAGCACATTCAATCTCCTGCCAACGGATTTGAGACAAAACCACTGAATCTTTTATTCTCACGCTGAAGAGAAATATTTAGAGATGAAAACAGAAGTGGCGTCACAGGGTACTATAGTGCATGCTGTCAATGACAAGAATCCAAGGCGAAATCCTCTAATCTTCGCTGTTCAAACATTTATCTTGTTGCGTCCATTATTGGTTTCTAGTGACATGATGTACATGAACAGCACTGGCAACCGTTAGATGACATTGGTAGAGGTCTAACTAAAAGCACAGATAATAAACAAAGCAATCTTGCAATGACTCAATGACTCTATTGTTATGTCAGCAGTCTGCTGTTCGACGAGCTGTTTTGATATCCACTTTTTACGCGAATTTCAAATGTTTCACTGAGTAAATGCATGTTAGTACATTATTGATTAACATGAGTGCTGTACTATTGCTTTAAACTCATATATGGAAAATAGAGGATCCCTAAACGTATCTTCCTTTCAATAAATGCAGATATAAGAGTACAAGGCCTAGTCGATTAAGAGGGTTGGTAGCACTTTTACGACCGGAAAATTGCAATAGAGAAGAAGTTTCTGGATACATTTTTCCTTTTCAAAAACATGAATACCTGTTAGATTGGATGTTTTATTTGCCATTTTTGCCCCCCGATTATGGGTGGTTATTTTTGCCCCCTGATTATGGGTTGTTATTTTTGCCAAAATTTCGACGTTTGAGGTCTATGCGGAGACGCAAAACTCCCTGCTCCGTACTCCCATAATAACGTAAAAAAGATACAAGATAAATGTGAAAGTATGTTAACAACGGCATTCTAGCGCGTGACTCACGCATTCGCCACACGCGCTAAAACTGAGTTAGGAGAAATCCGCTGATAACATATTCTATTCCTCTAGTTGCCCCATTAGTTCACAATACTCCACCAGTAGACATCGACATTCAGCTCTACGCAATTTTGGAGTCCAGTCCTCCGTGATGTGACCGGACCATGAAAGGACTTCCATCTTGTTCATCATTCTGTCTAAAGTCCATTCAAATTTGAAACATGTTTTTTAGAAGGGAGGATTTGAAATGATAAATTTAAAAAATATAATGTAGCTGTAACCGCTTTTAGAAAATAACAGCCAAGTGAATGACTCGTTTTATGGTCACTCATGTTAGGGTGCAATTTTTTATTATTTTTTTGCCAGGCGGAGAAATCGATAGACAAAACGATGATTGCACTTCACTGTTACAGTTTATCGTTGATGAAGGCCATTTTTTCGGAAGAGTACTCGAGTGTTTGTCAATAAATGTAAACAATATTTCGAACAGGTTGGATGGGACTTTATAACGGGAGAAAAACACTGTTTATTGTTCGACGGAATCACTAAAAATTGAACAAATGAAAAGTTGGAGCATTTCACCCAATACCACTGAAGCTTTAATGAGCTTAAATTTCAAACTGTTTGAAACGTTAAGTAGAATATCCGAGGGTTTATCAGAAGTCTCTATAATCTTAAAAATGTCCGATATAACATTTTTCAGTACCAATCGAATAACGCTAGATTATTTTTGGGAATAAATGTGACAAAAATATACGAGGCTTCAAATTTTTGTCAGAAAATAAGAAATTCCATCTGTTTCCAGGCCCTATAAATCCTTCAAATATGCTAGTTGCAACTTGCATTCTGTGTCAAACCAATGACTTATGTATGAATGTGCATACAATCTGCAAAAAAAAGTAAGTCGACAATTTTTGAACTGTTTTTGAAGGTTTTTACTTTAAATATCTGGTTATTCCTCTATATACAAGAGTCAAGGGTAGTAATATAATTCTAGGAAATTAAAATTCTCTCTTAGCTAACTTTCTTCATTTGATCCCTTTTCGTAAATCTCCCCATCAATAAATTTGCAACTAACTTAAACAAGCTGGACAGGCATTTTTAAACCTATGATTCAGGTATTTATACTCACAACAGGATTATATGTTACAACCAGAGAATTTTGGCTTAATTAGTTGATCAACACTTGTTTAAAATCATCGCTTGAACTGATAGTCTATTCCTTAAAGAAATCTACAATCCGAACTTCTTTCAAATTGTCTGCAATATTATGTCCTTTGTGGGATTTTATGTCGCCTGAGGTAATAACAGTTTAGCTGAAACGGCTAAATTTTCAGATATTGTGAAGCACTTATGTGCCTTGGGTTAACCTCATTTACACCCGAAGGTCGCCTTTTTCCTAATTTAATCTTAAAATGTTTTGGCAAGTTGTATAGCCTATTGCGAAAACTCCCTAATATAACGACCTCGATGCACAGATATCATTGGGGAGTCATGGATCCTAATACCTTTGAGAAGAGATACTATAATAAATAAGAGGGACAAGAATTAAGATTGAGATGTACGTGGCATAAGGCAATGACTCTAACTTCCCTTCTTGTCAATAAAGTAACTCGACTTTTAAAATGGTTCTATATTCATTTACTGATGAAATCCCCGGTTTTAGCATATTTGCACAAAATATGGAAATCTTATCAATCAGAAAATCTAACAAGGAGTTTTTTCGAGCTACAATAGTCTGTAATGTGACAACAATTTAAGAAAAGCAGATCCAGGGATTTTAAACTCTTATACTACGTACTAACTTAAACTAACAACGGAGGGACACCCTACAAACAAAAAGTTATAAGGTGTTATCCCAGAAATCAAAAAATCAATGAGTCAGCGAAGGCTGCCATTTGCTGGGCACTTCTAGCGTAGCAATGAAGAAATGGCCGCAGATGTACTACTCTGGAGACCCGGTAGGCCAAAATATACCAGAGCAGCATCGACAAAGTTTGTCTATCCAGAGATTTTAAAACACAATCTGGTCTATCTTTGGGACTTCCTGTCGCAATGGATGATAGAGAAGAAGGAACGACGTATGCTATTGAAAGCCAAGCAAGCTCGACGTGATGAGGATGATGAGGATGATGATGATGATGATGATGATGATGATGATGATTATGATGAAGATGATAATGATAATGACGATGAAGATGCTGCTGCTGCTGCTGATAATGATGATAATGATTGACAGGAAGAGGATGAGAAGAACGACAGATTGATCATAATATCGTAAGAAAATCAAAATGGCCATGGATAGCAGATGCAACTACTGCAACCACTTTTGCACTGGATATGCCTAGGGAAAGTGATGACGTCACAAATCAAAACCTTTAGACATGGTACAATCTGACTCCAGATATCGAAAGGCAAGCTTCGAATAGGCTGTTTCCCAAAGTAGCAGACCTGTAGTGTATATAGTGTTTAAACTAGAGGCGTTTGAATCTCAAAAATC
>JAAAKL020002570.1:0-25670 GCA_010016065.2 Carybdea cf. marsupialis auct. non (Linnaeus, 1758) | reverse complement strand
ATTGGTCACTAACATGAAAATATTTCGATATATATTTCAATATATATTTCAACAGATATTTCAAAAATATTTCAGTGTCATGGTTTCTACTACAGCAAAGTGCCTAAAATATTTGTCTTTGCTGCAATAGCAATTCGTATGTGGTAAAGATATTCGTCAGCTGTAGTTTGCCTCCATTTTGCATCGTCACCGCTCTCTTGTTGTAATCAAGTGGCATATGTATTTGTCTCATCAGAAATAAATATTTATAATTCTGGTTCCAAAAGAAGATTGAAAAACCAATTTCGTTTTTATCAGAGGTCAGCTCATTTACTAGAATGTGAGTTTCATAAAATTCATGTACAACAATATTACTGAGGTCAGTCTTCAAGTCAGCTGATCAAGATTCATCATGTCTGCTTCAGATACTGAAATACCAGTGCCATTTTCATCACCCGGAAATGAGGGAAGTCCATCAATCAATAGGTCTGAAATCAGTTAAATCTCTCCTCAGCAGCAATTTACTCATTAATTAAAAGCATGAAAAGAAGATAAAATTTTGGAATTCCATTCATCAAGATTTGAGCATGCAAGGTTGTTACCATCACCTCTCCTCTTTCAGGTTGATCACAATTTTCACTCACTTTTTGAGTGAGCACGTTATCATATTTTTTGCATAAAATTAACAAGGCATGATTATACTATTGTTTTGTAACTCGTAATTAGTCAATCAAAAGATGATCTATTGGAAAGCAAGGGTGCTTTATGCAAGCAGAGAGATGGAATATTCAGGGTACTATAGAGTGTCATTCAGGTTTGAAGACAAGCCTCACCATGACACCATATAGTGTCTCTCATAGTGAATTGAGTTAAGTGTGTTTGTGGTCTAACAGTTGCAAAACTGGGATGGAAATTATTGACTAGAAAGATGTGAAACTGAACTTACATTTTCAGTCATTGTTAATGAGAAGTTCCCAATGTAAGTTGCTGACACCCATTATTCTGTAATCGCAAAATGGAATCCGATTCTTTGATTCACATTCTCATATGGCTTAAGTTCATTGTAGAAACAACATTTAGAAACTAAACGTTTTACACAGAAAAGTTGGTAGATGCTTAACTTTCACAGGTAATATCTAACTGTCATTGCATCTTCAATGGTGGAATTTGCCAAGTTGTTTATTTTAGGAATAGCATGAAGGGTTTTTTTTGCTACATTTGGTGAGCCCATTTCTGTTTCTTATTGGGTGTGATGTCATAGATACTTTGATTAGACATTTCTGTTCTTCTCTTTTGTTGGTATTTGAAGTAGATTAAAATGGTTATGTGGTGTAGAGTAAATAAAAGTAAATAAAACATGGATGTAGATTTGTAACAATGGCATATGATTGGGGTATGAATTGCTAACCAATACCAATGATTCTGTTATTATGCTAACTTAGCACAAACAGATTTCATTTGAATATGTTGAATTTTTCAAATATTATGAAGTTATAAGACTATGAAGTATGCCCTGCCTTTAATTTGTGATAGGCTCTGCATTCTGTGTAAATGATGGCAATTGATTTTGACTGAAGATGACACAGTACTTTTTGTCACTAGTGACCAGGAAGGGCTTTGTGGACAAGTATAACAAAGAATAATGACATTTATAGACAAGATATAAAGGAATATCCTTATAAAATTGTAATCATTTAAAAACTGCATAATCCAGGGTTTAGGTAGATAGGGAAGGAGGTTGCTATTGCATCCTAAATGGAGAAGCTACAACATGTATGCTGAAATGCTTTTTCATGCACTACCTTTGAATGGTGTTGCTATGCTTGTATGCATGAACAGTCACCTCTTATTCCTTCTTGTTATGATAGTTTTACTTTAATTCTTCCATTTTAAGAATGGTCAGTGTCACCACCCAGGTCTTTTGTGAGATTTTCCCCATTTATTGACACCACTGCTGTCTCAAAGAAGTCTCTTGTTTATCTCATTGTCAATACCTGTGACTGTTTGTGCCCACCAGTGAGTTGTTCAGGGCCAAGCAATGTGGATACCATCAACTAAACCTAGAAAAACAAGAATTAAAAAAAAATGCTGGCTCCCCTTCAAGAATTGCTACTATGACTAAATCTTCGTTACATTACTTAGAAGCACAACATGAAGGCCAATCAGCAGGCAAAAAACCCACACTGCCAGTGCCTCTAAATTTCATGAAGGTTGATGAAGGAGAGTGTAATAAAAAGCTAAGACATTAATGTAGAAAGCATACATTTTGCCATTGTATTAAGTCCAGATCCTGTCAGTGGTAGGGTTATTTATTTATTTTTAGGAGTTTGTAAATATGCATAGATCTGATGCTGCTTCCTCATAACTGATATGATGTTAACTCATACTTCCTAAACATTTTCAGAAGGATGCGGATGTAAAATGATGACTTACTATAAAAGCATCACCCTCCATTAACTTTTTCTTTCACTCATGGGGACTTGGGTATTCACCAAGTGAGCAGAATGAAACTTTGATATTAAGCTATTAGTGATCAGACATCACACTTATTACAAAGTATTCACTATTGTGAAATGCCCAATGTGCTGTAAATGAATTATCTCTTGACAGTGGTCCTTTCAAGCAGAGACAATTGATATGAATTATAACTAAAAACTTAGTTGTTTATTTCAGTCAGTATTTAGCATCTTCTACCATTGTACTGTTGTGGTGTTTCTCATTCAATATCATTAATGGTCGTTTTGCATTTGGGAAGCCAATAATAGTGGTATATCACTAAGGTATTAAGGAGCATTGATTTCTTTATACAAAGCAAGATACAGTGACTGCCTTTTGCAATCTTACTTGCTTCTTAGGAGAACAAGTCATTATCTTAACATTCTCATTTTTGCTTCTTATAAACAGTCATGTAAGATTTTATGAAATTTATTGTCAGCTCTTTAGAATTATCTTCAAAAGCTTGAAAATACTAATTTTTCTAGCAATTTCAGTACAAGATCACGAAACAAAGCTATTATAGACACCTGCCTCAAGGCCCTCGTTTCACCTCTTACCCTCAGATATTCAATCTCATAACTGCTTTTGAAGATTCCAGAACACTTTATTTGGCTGAAAAACAGAATTTGTCATAATGCTCTGATGTGGTGACTGCTGCAGCCAAGACTGTCCAAACCCTACCAGATGAAGGTACCGGTAATACCAGTTTGAATGATTTGGAAGGCAAGGATCACTATAACTGTACATGATGTCAAACCTAATGTGCTGGTAGACACAGGCAGCAATATCAACTTAGTTTTTTCATGGCAAAGGCTGTAATGTAGCCCATTCTTTAACCAGCATCTTAATGGTGTCTACAAACCTTACAAAGAAGACTTGGTCACTTTGTCATCTCTTACATACAAAGATAGGTAGTAGTCTGAGAAGATTATTACCTGACCTTAGTACTTATATTATTCTGGGCATGATTGTCTAAACAAACACTGAGTAGTCTCCCTCCCTTGCAATGGATACCACAATCCACTCTCAGTGTGCAAAGTGGTAGCTGCAAAGTCACTGCACCATCTCTCTTCTAAAAACTTAGGAAAGACTGCAAACAAATCACAGCAAAGTCACATCATTATGGCCTTGGATGGATGTTTTATGTAATCAAAATACAAAAACATCTGAAAAAGGGAATCAATGAGCCTTCATCATCATCTTGGAGGGTTCAAATGCAGATCAGCAGCAATCAGCAGCAAAATTTTAAGAGAGATTACAAAAAGCTGAGAACCAAATGTTGAATGATGCTACATGGTTAACCCCCCCCCCTCAAAATCGGAAAAGACAGCTGAATCTCGAAGTAAGGGTATTATAGTGCTTTTGACCTGAAATATGCCTATCATCAGATTCCTCATAAAGAAACTGATCAAACATATTTAAATACATTTGAAGCCTGTGGCAATCTTTACCACTTCAAAAGAATACCAAAAAGGGGTCACCAATGGGGTTTCCAGTTTTCAGAGAACAATAGACTTGTTGTCCAGAAAGAACTCCTCCGGGCTTCATTGGCATACTTAGACAGTGCTGTATTGTGTGGTGATAGGATAGAAGAAATTGAAATTGTTCAGAGAAGCTGCTCAGAATCATGAACTGGTATTCAATGAATCCAAGAGCATCATAGGTGTAGAGGAAACTTTATGTGACAGCTCGCTGAATCAGAAAGGAGAAATCCACTTAAACCCTGATTGACAAGCTCCACATAGTCAGATAAAGCCACCTACACCACTCCAAGTTTAAGGAATTATGTGGCGTATTCTCATACTGCTCCCCACAAATCTCACATATCTACCACAAAATTTGTGTAAGTAGTAAAAGCAGTGTATTTCGACAGCTGCCTGAAGTTATATCAGCATTTGACAATATGAAGAAAGAACTAACAACAACAGTTAGGTCCTAAGCTCTAGGAGAAAGCTCAAAAGTAGCTATCCCAAAACCCTCTATCCCAAAACCCTCTATCCCAAAACCCTCTATCCCAAAACCCTCTATCCCAAAACCCTCTATCCCAAAGCCCTAACCCAACAGAGTCCCCAAGCACACTTCAATAGTTAAAGACACCATTCATTTGTTGAAAAGGAGGCTTATTTTATTGTTGAAACAGTTAGAAAATGGCATCATTACCACCTCCTTACCCATTTTAGGCTAGTGACAGACCAAAAATGAGTAGCCTTCAAATGTATGAGAAAAAGGGAAAGGTAATGAATGGCAAGATTTGTTTATGGAAGATTGAGTTGTCCAGCTATAGCTATGACATAATATATGACCCCAGACTGGAAGATGTAGCTACTAAAACACTCCCTTCTATAGTATGTGTTACTGACAACCAGAAGATGCTACTTAAAGCTCTGGGGCATCATCATATGACAAGAATGGTGTGTTTTGTGCCATTAGACAATATGCCTTTTTCAGTAAAGGAGGTTAAAGCAATAACAGTTAGGTGTTCTTCAGGCCAAAATATTCTTGTTTCCCATTTGCTTTCCATTGTGTTGAAGTAACCACAGGCACCACGATTGGTGAATGGTGAATTATTGTGTATCTTACACTCTGCAAGTGATAGAAAGGTGCAGAATATGGGACCCTTGTCAATTTTGCCCCCATCATACATACATAGAAAGTTTAAAGCGACGCACAAAATGCTTGTGTTGTTCATTTCCAGCCTAAAAGCTTGAATTGGTATTAGTAGATGTTTTACTGCTTTTTTGGTGCTTGGTTGAGTGTTAGAATGGCCACTCTACTAGTTATTGTGAATACTATTACAGTTTTTTTACTTTGGAATTATAAACCTGGAATCTTGTCAGATGCTAGGATTGAGCTAACATGTTTGTTGTCTTGTACCTACAACTACTCAACAGAAAAGGTGGTCTTTTATGACAGATATTAAACTGGGTTATTTCCCAAACATAGCCTCATACCAACACTATGCATTCGTAGGCAGCAGTGGGTTACATCCAAACCCAGTTCAACTTTAAGATTCATTGCCCACACTTTGGTTAGTTCTTCAAGGGGTCTCCGCTGGCATAATAGGCTTTTGTTATAAATTTGGTCAAAAAAGGGTAAATTTTTAAGTTTAGCCAAGGTTTTAGAAACTGTTATTTTTTTCATATGTTTGACCATGACATTGAAGGAATTTGACCATAGCCAAAGAGATTCTGGTGTGCGTTCATATGGAGCATATGCAAATCCCCAAGTTGCATCCATGCTTCTTGACGTTTGCCATTGTTTTCATATCTGAATTTCTTATAATAGTAACTTAATTTTGTGATTATTTTCAAATTACGTAGCCAAATTTAGATATGTACCATATTCATCTTCGAAATACATTTGTGGATTAAGACTATTTCATATGATCTCCCTGGAATGTGGAGATGCAACTAATGCTAGAAGATGAGATGTTACAGTGACTGAGGTGCAAGTTCTGAATCATATTTGGAATAGAAACAGTTTTAAATGTTGGCTTTCCTTTAGTAATAACAGGGAACTGTGATCACCTCTGTTAAAATTAGCAATAATTTCCATTAATGAGAGGATAAAGATGAGGGCTGTTACCATCCAGGTGCTAGCCAAAGTGTGTTACACATTGGCCTATTGTAAGGCTCACCTTGAAATTTAATACCATATAAGTTTTCCATCTCTTTCCAAAGTGAGGGTTGCTAGATGCCTCTAGCCGCAAACTGAATGAGTATATACACTTTTTGCCACAATTGCTGTGGACCATTAAGAGCACTGCTTCCATTTTGGATATTGTGCAAAACCAAACAATTGAATACTGCTTAATCATGATTGCCCGTGTCTGATCTTTTGAAATGGTGATCTCATTACACAATGAAGTAATTAAAAGACACGTTAGTGAAAGCTCATCTACACCAAGATCATTACTTCAGCAAAGCCTAGCCTTACTTTTGTTGTGAAGAGTAGGTGGAAGAGTTACCCATTTAGTGTCTTGGTAGTTTTGGGAAGCACAAATAGTTTATTAAATGCATGCTTTTTTATTATTTGTTATTATTTCTTTTGCCTCTTCACTGGTGGTGCCAGATGTTAATGGTAGTATCTTCATGTTTCAGACCATAACAGGAGCAATGAATACAATCGTACCACCAGTAAAGCTGGAAAATCCAGGAAATCAATGGCGTGTGGACTGGTTGCACCAGCATGCAACACAAGATGATTTCAACTACCCACAGGTATAGATATACTTGCTCTAATATGTAGTTGGTAGCACTTCAGTCATTGTATGTTCTTTTATTTGTGAACTCTTAATTTCCTCCTTCCAAAATGGAATTGTTTTTACAACAATTAGAACTGGTGTTTATTTTGATTTAAGGGTTACATTTTTGTCATAGAGTTGATGTTTATAATACCAATGTTTATGCGAAAACATAGTTTAGGATACCATAAGATTTGTATGATGCAGAGATCCTAGCCATAGGTCTCCCCCCTCGGGGGGGGAGGGGTTGAGCTGTTCCTTGTTTCTTGGCTGGAAAGAGAGTTAAGGGAATAAGAATTAATTACTGGAAAGTTTGATTCTATTATCAAGGGTCACATCGTAGTTTTTCTAAAATTAGTTAAAGATTAAACAGATCCTAGAGAAAAGTGCCAGTTTGTTACCACTAGGATTCAAACGCAGGAACCTGGTCATTGTGACATGTTGCTCTACCAGCAGAATTATTGCGACTAGATGATAACATAGTTGACTCTTTTCTCTACTTTAGCTCCCTATCTGCTAGTTGTGGGCATTGACACCCTTCTCTATGCAATATGGAGACCAGCTTCTTAATCTGTCCAAAGCCCGTTGAAAGCGTTTAAAATCATTTTGTTAGAATATCTGATATACTTGCTAAATTTTTAGTACCATCATCACATGCAGATTTTCTGAATTTGCAGGTGCTGCAAGTTTCTTTCATGGAAGTGTACACTTTCAGATTTCACATAGAACTACCAAAGACTTTCTATTGTGTTATTAGGAGATAGTTAATGGTTTAATTAGTGGAGAATTAATTAGCAGTGGTCATGTGATTTGCAATCAGTGTCAAGTGTATCAATGTACCTGTGGCCAATGTTAAGTGGCTCGCCAAAGTTAAAGAATCAGAGTTGGTTTATGATGAACACATTGAGTAAATACATAAAAGTACTTTAACCCGTCTAATAATAGTTTGAAATGTAATCCAGATATTTTGAAGAGATTTTGAAAATGAGCGAAAGGGGCATCAACAGTGACCAGGAGAGAAAAGAAAGTTAAGCCTTAGACACTTTTTACTAATGTATATCCACTTTTATGAAAAACTGTGATCTGGCAAAATTTCCTCTTTTTCAAGTGCTTAATTAAAAGTTATAATTATGGAGTTTACCATTTAAATGTAACATATTTTCTGAAAGGAGCGTCGCATCAAGCACCAGAAGCAATAATTTCATGATCAGGTGTGTATGCAATGAAGATAACAGACGCTTGGCACTGAAACCAGTCAACTCACAGCTGTTGGATCGTTGACCAGGAATAACTTTGTGACAGATGCATTTCTAGGGACTAGGCATGTAATCCGGATGGTTGGGTCAAGATGATAAGATCAAGAGAAGTGTGTTTTGGAAAGTGCCCAATTTAGTGCGGGAACAGCAGACTTTTAAGCAAAAAAAGAAGAGGAGGCAGTGAAACCGCGCTTTGGTACAAACTGAGGCAACCTGCTTACTGCCTTGCAGGTCAGAACTCGCTGCTTCCAAGTGAACTAGTTTAAGCCACTGTTTAAACGAATAACACTACTAAATAGTAGTACATAGCACTAAGGCTAGTTCTTACAAATCGATGGTACACTGTGGAAGTAACACTTGATGGTGTGTTTATTATATATTGATGGTGTGTTTAGTTATGATTGATACTTTAATCAGCATATTTTTAAGACGATATTTGATGAAAAACGTAATGGCATGGTTGGTTTCTTATATTACAGTAGATTTTTTCATGTTGATAGAATTTGGTTGTATCTTAACTATGCACTTGATGAGAAAACTTCTTCAAAGCTAAGTTCGTAAATAGCTCATGGCATGAAATGATATGTAGTGATTAACTATAGATCCCTGTACAGTGATCAATCGTGAGAATAGAATACAATTCAAGCAAGTGTTACACTTGACATCTCGATCAAACTAGTTTATTCCACATAGTTAAAATTTTAACTCCCGTAACACATCACGATCAAAGCTGTGTTACATTTATGAAGAAGATAGTTTTGATATATTTATTTGGAACAATGAAGACACATGCTGTTTCAAATCTGATAAGGTCCTTTGCTATTTTTAGTGGTTCTAAAGGCTGCAGATGCGATAGACCGGGTTATCAGAGAGTGATATCCTTTACCTGTAAGAAGTATTGCTTTGTACTGATGAATAAAATGGATCTGTTGAAAGTGCTAATGTGGTTCCTATCACATCAAAACGGTATATTATGATTACAGGAAGTCTCAATACTCAGACGTTACCTACACATGGCAAGTCTGTGCAGCATTAGTATGACTGTAAGGACCCTCAAGAGAATTTAGAACTTGAATTTGAACTTGAGAATTTGAAAAATGGTTTTTGTCTGTTAAAACCTCTATGAAAATGTTTTTGTAGTTATTAAAGCAATAGTGACCTTTTTCATGACCAGGATCTTAAGCTGCTTTTTTTCTACCAAATTTTCGTCAAGCACTGCATCACGTGCAGCAACTATATCAGTCAAGGTTTTGAGAGCAAAACCACTCAAAGTGTTAAGAGCAGTGCAAATCGAGGAAGATCCTTTTGAACAGTAGCTTACTTCAGGAAGATTTCTTTTTTGTCCCATTGATATCCTTTGAAAGAAAACACCGAGATGACAAAGGCAGAAATAATCCCTCGTTGAGACTCAGGATTCTGTAAAATGGTAACATTGTATATTAAGAACTTATTAGTGAGCAGAAGAATATTTACTATGCTTTACATGCCCTGTTAATGTAGTTCCAAACCAAGATTTGCAATGTTTTCTTTTATAAAGGAATTTTATGATCATGTCAAGATACTGTGGAGTGACAAAGGCGTACAGGAATGTTTTGAACGATCAAATGAATATCAACTCATAGACTGCGCCCAGTAGTAAGTATAACTATATTAACAGTTTACATAATGTGAGTAAATAATGAGACGTAAGCATGTACGATTCATCGCCAGCTCCATTTGCACAAAGACCGTGATGAAGCACCTGTACCAATGGTTAAAGCGAAGTGTAGTTGTGCTGTATGTTAGAAATTGGTGACAAATGGAGGCTAGCATGGATAACTTCACATCAAGCTGTAAAGCAGTTAACTATTGTTTTTTAGACTACCCCATGTCCAACACCCAGATACGAGGAGCAGTTTTTATCATAACGTGAGAGAAAGAGCGTGACACCTGTTTTCAAATGAGAGAACTATTGATGCACTAACTGGTATATAGTTGGTACAAGTGGCTAACTGATGACATGGGTTGGAAAGCAGGTCTGGGCGGAGGTCTGCCCATGCTGATACGCTTGTTTGAATGCCAAGGCTGATAACTAAGAGCTTACGATAACACTAGATAAAATGACGAAAATTGTGGGCACATAACAGGAAAACAAATTGGGAAAACGCATGCATCTCCTGTAATATGAGCGAGTGATCTGCTAGAACAGCTGATTATATTCTGACCATCACAGTTCTTTCTAACTCCTTAGGAAGGCCACTAGTAACAGAGGTGGGTATTTTGATCTTCACGCCTTTTTGTATCGAATTCGTGCGTGATATGAAGATCACGTCAAGCACTAGTCACCATCAGTGTATGAGATCAACTAACGTAACTTAGCCATGATGATTCTTGACTGTCTAGTTAGAAAGTTTAATACATCTAAGTGCCAGGGCATAGGTTTGTAGATCTATTTTTATATTCAATACTCGGATAATTTTATTAATTATGGCACGGTAATCCGTTAGCAGGTTTAAAAAATGAGGTACAATTGGCTGGTTGAGTAAATATAGTACACTTGACACTTTGAAAGTTGCCAGTATCAACCGCGGCATTGCCTCTAAGCGTAAATATTGATAGCTCCATGTTACTGGAACAACTGCATTAGTATCTGCGCGATGGATGTACTAATTTTTTGGATTAGACAAGAATTTAAAATTGCGAAAATCGCACGCGAGCTGCTACATACTGCTGTTAAGAGAAGGTAGAAGTTTTATTTGTCGGCATGGTTGCCAGTTACAGATTATCTTTGGAAACTATACGAAATGATACTAAATATAGGTACGTTTTGATCCAGCCATTATTCAGAAATCTATCCGTAATGTGACCGGAGGATCAGCTGCACAAAGCAAACAGATGTAGTGTATTATTGTTTTCATAACAACAGTACTTGCAGTCAAGCAAATGTCTCAGTCGTTTTAACATCTTCACCGTGATTACCAGCAGTTCTTTTTTCCCCCAGAGTAATCTACATAGTGATTTCAAATCGTTTAACTAGCTCAGCAAGCCCTGGGGCCGTCTCTATGGTCTAGTAGTTGCTTATGTCACACCTACCTATATTAGCGTGATGCCCAAGCACGAATTACGTTGTGTCTGATCGATGCCGGCATGTTATGTAAATACTAAGTGGACATGTGTACTTTTAATTGTACATGAAGTTCGGCTCCTAATGCCCATGGACGCTGAACATATAGTAATTATACTGATTCTACCCTCTTTTTTAATGTAGCGCGGCCAGTTACATCCTTCATGCATATACTCAATTGTTCCTTGCATACAATTTGTTATGCTTTCTTTAAGATCAGGAAGCAAGCCTTCTGTGCCCATCCTTAAACGTGATTAGCCACATATTAACTACAATTGTTTTTGCAGTTTCTTGGATAGGGTAGATGGTGTTCGAAAACCGGATTATAGTCCAAATAATCAGGTAAGGATGTCTCATCCAGCAAGATATTGGTCATCAAAATCTGGCATTATCGTCAGACGACAACTGTCACATTGTAGCGTTAATAATGAAGTTTTGAGAAAGAGGAGCGATAAAAGCTGTGAAAACTGTTGTATCGTGCGAGATGGGACCAATGGGTAATGACAACACTGATCAAATAAATACCTAGTCATTTGTATTGGCATAGGTTATTTAAGTCAGAATTCTTGTAACGGAAACCACATTCTTATAACTTGCATGAGGTGACAAAATGAGTAAGCTCTTTTGACTAATTTCATTATGCGTTGGTTAATATGCCCCACCGTAAAAGGCATGATTTGAAATGTAGCTGCCACAGAAATCAGATAAATGGAGCAGTGGATTGTAGCAAGTAATGTACGTTAGGGGAAATAAAGGAGTATTGTGTTGTGGGTTGATCTGCACGATGCTATAAAAAGATAGATAGGTAAGTAGATAAGTAGACAGATATATGGATAGGGTTTGTTGGGCTTAACATTTCGCCTTTATTCCATAATATACCCATTTTTGATGTAGCAAGCATGTTTCTATGTTATCAGACTATAGTATCTTTCGTTGGTATGTTCATGATTCTTTCAAATTGAAAATGTCTATTCAAAGAAATCAAAATACGTAGAGGACAATTGTTCAGTTATTAAATTAGCATAACATTGAAGCAGCCCAGGTAGATACTAGCAAAAAGGAAGGAAGACATGACCAATCCTTAATCTAGGACTATTGGACTGATCCATCATAAAGTTTTAGGGTTTATTTACTATCGTCGTTCTATTAGGACAACCTTCGAAGCAGTGATTTTCTGAGGGGACCTAAACCCACAAAACTCTTTAATAGTTCAAAATGGATAATTATCTCGAGGGACAAATGTCGAAAAACTTGAGATTGAAATTAGCAAAATGATCACTTTTCTTACGAGTTATGGCAAAGCATTTCAGTCCTTCGTGGTTTAGTAGCATAGTTTTCCCCACCCATTTTCTGTTAAACAGAAGTATTGTCGATTTCTGGCATGATACTTTGTCAATTCTATTATTTGTCCTTGTTGGATCATTAAAGATTGCATTCTATATAGAACAAATCAAATTATTCTGTAAATGTTTTAAGGCTATTTTATTTATGGTCTATGGGAACCCTTACATAAACAATTATACTGCAATATCTCAGCCCTGTCCTGGATGGGAAAATGTTCCAAAACATAAAGAAGACGGAAGGAATTTCTACTGTATGTGATTGATTTGTCTTCAGATTTGTCCATACGTTCAATGATAAAAGAAAAATGTTTGTCCACCATTGATCTCATAAGATTGAATTGGAGCCTCAAAGCACTGAATAGAAGAGCGGAACTCCAGAACTCTTGCTGCACGACACGATTAGAACCGCATTGCGATCTGTGGCATAGGGTGGTGCTGGTATCACTCGGCTTTTCTTTTTTAGCAAAGAATGTTCCATGACAGTCCTAGGAGAAATTTTTATCCTATTATGTTACGTTTGTAGCTCTAGTTAGGGAGGAAAACACGGTCTCAATAAATTAAGCCAAATTTTCGTTGCCTCTGTATGTTTACGGTATTTTTTATACTGATGCTTTGCCCGTTCTTTCTTGGTCTTTTTACGTAAGGAGATTATTTTTGTCTTCATAAACCAGTATTCCAATATATTAACCATTTTTCTCTGTGTTCCTTTCCACCAAGGATCTGCTACGATGCAGGGTACTAACCAGGGGTATTATAGAAACAAGGTTTCAAGTGGACAGGGTAAATTTCCAGTAAGTTGACCCAATATTGTTGCATTTTAAAGAGTAAAATTGCTCCTTTGGCATTATTTAACTGGTGTATTTTACTCGACATTAATTCTACGCGGGTTGGGTACTGATAGGAATGACAAGCATTTTACTACCTTCTTTTGTCTAGTACTATTTATGTGTTCTGTTATACCTTGCATTCGGTTTATCAGCGCTTGATACTTGGCATTCAGTGTGACTGCCTGACCATGGCTATGTCAAACAACAGAGCAGTTTGTCTTATGTTGCAATGGTCAAAATGATACAGCTGGGGAGAAAGTTTCCTGATAGGTGTGAACCTCCTTTTTGCAACATGTATCATGTCATAATTTACTGTTAGTATTTTGCCCTATGTTTTGCTACCAAGAACTTCCTTGTGGACGCCACGCTTGTCCTCCAAGTCTATGCCAAGGAAAACGCGGCAGTATGAAGTTTTCTAAATGGTAGCATTGTGTTCCTGCCAGCCTTTTTTGTTTATACCTTGGAAGACAGTCCCTTTTTGTATTTACTCTTTCGAAGTGTAAATACCTGCATCAGAATCCTGCTGCAGGGATCGATGCTACACATACAATATTCCTCTTATTATATTAGAAACCCGATTAAAAAAGGTAGTTACATGCTACATAGAATTTAGAGTCGGTTATTTTTTTAAAACACGGTAAAGAATAGTACAGTAGTGTTTCTGTGGTCAATGATACGTGCTTGGCATTTGTAGAGCCAAAGTACGATTGCAAGAAAAGAAGATATCCTAAAATATGTCAGCAGTGGCTCGGAGATTCGAATATCGACGTTTTTAGTGTTCGAAGTGTAACATATCCAAGGTGAAGCAGAAGAAAGTTGCTGGTAAAATAGGTTAGATAAGTCAGTGCGATGTTTTCTGTTGTATGATGTTCTGGTGTGTTACGCGATTTTTGTCTTTTTCGCAGCATGTTCGATGTTGGGGGTCAGAGAGACGAAAGAAGGAAATGGATTCAGTGTTTTAATGGTAAGCGGCGTAATGTTTAAAAACGTGGTGTAGATACAATAAGAGCTTTACCTCGATCTAATGTCTAGCTAGAGACTGTCGACGTTGGAGGGGCATGTATTTCCTTCTTGGAGCTGGGATTTAGTGGAGTAACCAGCTAGGTAAGTACACGAAAGGTAAAGAGTGGCAATCGCCATCTTAATACATCCGGTGCGGTATGTAAAATACATTTCGATGATTTATCGTTTGGGGGAGTAAGATAGTGGAAGGGTGATATAAAGCAACCAAAGATCGTCTCTTTTTAGGGTAGAGAGTCGTAACTATTTAAAATTGTTAGGGCAAATACTAACTTGTGCCGCGTGCATGAAGAAGTGTAAATAGTTGCCTTCCCTTGTTTACGAATGAAAAGCCAACACAAAATAGTTTGTGCTTGAAATTGGATCGCTACCTTATTATAATTACTATAATAAATAGATACCAATAAATCGATTTAGAACTTAATGTGCTTGTTAGACGTTTATCGTAATAAAATAAGTTATTTGCTTTTTGGAAGCTGGTTGTGTACCATGGGATATTGTGTCAGCTTGTTAATTGTGCAGGCAATATATGTTAAACAGTTATGCTGACGACACGTTATTCACAACGTAAACAATTTGTGTTGCCTTGGTACGTAGAGTGAGCCAAAGAGAGGTATAGTCGTAGGAAGACCACTATCTACTGCTGCCACCTATCCAACCTTAAGAAGATGCTCACTATTTTGTAATTCATTGTGGAGTTTTTGAATTGTCAGAAATGTGAAATGCATCTTTCCTGCTTTTTTTATTTATGGCGATGATCGTGCTGACTATTTCTTTTACAAGCGCTTGTATTTCTAGATCCTTCCCATGTCATCAATGGCAGTACCTACGCTATGTTGTAAACGCTGGATTTAAGGAGTTGTTCCCTTCGAGCTTCTGGGTGGGATCTTGGTGTTCGTATGGTCATAGCTGATAACACTTTTGCTAGGGGTAGTTTTACTGTCAGATAGTGTTAACGCGACTGCTGACACTGATAGCGCTAGCGCTGCTTTTATTTAAGAATAGTGTTGTTTACAGCGATGTGATAAATGTAAATATAGATATGTAACTAGTTTGGACCGTTACTTGGCTGTCTTTTTAGGGGCAGATGTGTACTTGTATATGCATTAAAACTTGTATCTCTTTTCTTTATAGATGTTACAGCCATTATTTTCGTAGTTGCTTGCAGCAGTTATAACTTAGTCTTGCGAGAGGACCCGAGTCAGAATCGGCTGCGGGAAAGTTTAGACCTTTTCAAGAGTATATGGAACAACAGGTGGGTCCTTAAACAGCTAAGCAGCTTTAATGACAGTTGCTCTCCCAATACAGTACCATTGTTTCCAAGCACTATTCTAATTAATTCCCGTTAGTTCACAGAACTTTTCATCCCCGCCCCGACTAAACAGAATTGCCAATGTATCTTAAGTGTGAGGACACGTACATTACGTGCTGAACAGCTGCAAGGCAGTGGAAGATCATGCACAGCAGTTATATAATCAGAAACAAAGCATTATGAGGTCGTGAACCCCCGACTAAACAGAATTGCCAATGTATGTTAAGTGTGAGGACAGGTACATTACGTGCTGTGAAAGAAATTAGGTGGCACGTGGCCTGTCAAAGTATGTAGGGCGCTCTTGTTCGTTGTATATGGGACACACAGAGGAAATTGCATGTCGGGAAAAAGTTAGGTAACCAAACTCAGTGAAAATGATTTTGTTTTAACATTCTAAATCTGTAGTATTTGAATGTATCTCATACATTTTGGGCGAAGAAAAATCATTACATTACACATGAATCTTTTTATCAAATAGTTTTTCTACAAGCTTTGACTTAACTTTACATACTAGCTTCACAGAATGAGGATTTCAGCGCTACCAGTTGTTCACAAATATGCTTCTACGTATGTGATTTTATGCGAAAGAAAAATTTTAATTTTACTAAGTAACGTACGGGTTACACTCTGGTTGGAGATTTCATGAAGCAAGGGGCGTTGGTTATTCTTTAGATTGAAGACAGTTTTTACGTGGACAGTTTCAATTCATTTTAGTTGAGCCAGTTTTGGTCCAGATCTTTAAAAAAATCTCACCTTACTGCAGTATTGAGAGGTATATGCACTGTTTTACCTTTGATCGTTGTTAGCTGTTGCTGTTTATGTAAAAGGTTGTGGCGTACTTATAGTACTGGAATTTTCATACGTATTAATTTTTACTCATTTCTTATGCCCCAGATTCCTTAAAACAATATCCGTGATTCTGTTCCTCAATAAACAAGATTTACTGAGGGATAAAGTTCTAGCTGGAAAATCAAAAATCGAAGACTATTTCCCCGATTATGCCCGATATCGAATACCAGAAGATGGTAAGTATTGTCTGGTTTATTTCTCTATCGCGCACGGTAAGTAGATTGGTAGTGCACGTTACGCAACGTTTGTGTGTGTGGAGGGGGGGCTCACTAGAGGGATTTGAGGGATGTGGTCAGTTTTCTGCACATGTAGGAGTAGATAATCCAATGCTGTTCTATTTAACAACCACCCAATTTACTCCATCTTGTCGTATATGGCCCATTTAGGAATAGAAGGGGATGGAATATTAAAATATGGGTGGATAAAAGTGTCGACTAAAACTGACAGGCTTCCTTCATGATTAACGGATACCTCCTGACCAGTATCTTATTTACTGTAAGACAGTAGAATAGACTCCGCATGCACATAGTTAAGCCAACAATGTAATCTCACTATGACGTGATTCTATTGCATGAGTGTTCTGTGGTATTGTATGACTTAAAAATTGGGGAATCAAACAACGTTGGTCTTCGTCTTCTATTATTTAGGATACGAGGCTTCAAACCTGGAAACGATATTAAAAATTTGAAGCCGAAAAGCTGATGCGATAGTCATTTGATAACAGGGGTAACGATTGAAGAACAAGAAAATTGTAAATTTCAAGTTTAACCATTTAACCGTATATCATTGATGGTGGTTGCATCGGAACTATTGTACTCAAAAGCTTTAGTTTAAGGTGGATTTCATAAGTAGGGCATGATGTAATAACTGTTGAATTTAAAGGATAATTAAGGAGCTAGAAAATTCACATTTCTTAACATGTATGTGAAAACGCACTTTAGTTACTTGTCAGCGCTGCCAATGGAAGTGCTTAGTTAGTGCTAATGCCGCGTAAGAAGACTGATCACCTAATTCAGTAACTTGCATTCGTACAAGAAATGGTTGGTGTACCTCCAGAAATCCGTAGGACAATTTTATCATTCCTGACTTTATTTATTTGTAGCACAAAGAGATTCGGGAGAAGAAGAGGAATTTTGCAGAGCAAAGTATTTTATCAGAGACGAATTTCTGGTAAGTTCAATTTTTTCCAGATGCGAGTCGGAGAGGGTACTCTTTTCGTCATCTACCTTTTAACCTTTCGTTGATGTACACTCGACAATGTGGAACTCTTCGCACGTCGTACACGTGAAAGTGGTGATAGTGATTATGGTTCATATTCCTCTCAGTGAAATCTGAGGGTGTGCCGGCGAATTGTTTGCGGAGTGTTTGCGACGCTTTGCACATTTACACTTACAGGCACCTTCAGAAAACGCGAGTTACGACCGGTTTTTTTCATTAAATTTGCATTGTTTTTCTTTACACATCGAAAGAAAATACACGTTTCTTTCATTTCGATTATAACGTAAGGGCACTTCTATCATAGGGTAGTTACTTTAGCTCCTTATTTGATGTATTTTAATATCAGGCCACTTTTGTACTTATTTTTAGAACAAGTATTGAATTATTAACAATCCTATTGTGATTTGGTGTACATTTTCCACCACGGATCGGATTTTGCTTTGAAAAATTGGAGACTTTAGTCGGAAGTAACCACTCACCGGAGCATCGTCATGTGCTTTCGTGTTGTTTGATACAACAAAGTTTCTTTGTGAAACAGCACCAGAACTTTCATCAGAAATTTAAACTGTCTCTTTATTTCCTTTTTAGCGGATTAGTACGGCAACTGGCGAAGGTAAACATTACTGCTATCCACATTTTACATGTGCTGTAGATACGGAACATATTCGAAGAGTTTTTAACGATTGCCGCGATATTATACAGAGAATGCACCTACGCCAGTACGAATTATTATGAAAGACTAGCCTTTGTTCGCCGAAAAGCAACCCTTGTATAAAAGCGATGGAGAACAATTTCAGAACAAACATACGAACGAACAAACGAGTATCTCACAGGATCCAAATATTGGATGTTTTATTATTGTGAGCAGTTGAGAGAATTGAAGATATTTGTCGAGAATTTATGGTAATGTAGGTCTTGTCGATTGGATTTTAACCAATGGAACGATGCCACCATCGATCAGATCTCAGTAGTGTACACTCAATGGCAGCTGTGCACTAGCAACGCCAGAAACAGTCAAAGCTTGCGTGGAAGAAACTGATGCCAGAGTAGTAGACGTATTAAATCTGTACAGAAAACTTTTGAGAGGAATAACTTTTTTGCTGTAAAGTAATTCAGAGAATACATATTCGTCAGTGTTTTTGGTGATTTCAAACCCGAAGATGTAAGGTCGCCTAGAGCACTGCTTGTTTCCATGGTTGCGGGCAAACAGTGGAAAGTTGCGTTTTGTCATCTTGTACTTCTGTCATGGGGATGGGTGAACACTGAGGAGGAGTATTCACAGAGATCCTCTTTCTGACAGTCATGTATCCTTCACACCACGATGAAAGACCGGACGGCGGAGATATAGATATAAAAAAAGTATGACGATGTGTAGTCATATTGCTCGTCGTTGGTAAGGAAACGTTTCCTTCTGCTTCATATACACTAGGTGTAGACAGATAGGTGTAAACGCGACTGTGCACACTGAAAAGATTTTACAACTCCACAGTCCAAATACCGCGCTTATCGTCGCTTGTACATAGTCTCACATAAAGAAAGGAAACTCAGTGCTTATGTTGTATGTGAACAATTTTCATTTCTTTTGACTGTAAGTTAATATCCACCAATATATATAAATATATATATATATTATATATTAGTTGAGTAGAGGGGAACGAGCGATAAGCGCAAATCTGAGCTTCACGAAAAAATCAGATAGATCAGCTCATATCCAAACGCGTTTATACTCCATGACCAACTATGCCCACCTGTCACGTAAGATTGTAAATTGCTAGAAAAATTGAGTATAACCCAATTGTCGTTTTGCTTGTACCACTGACACAGTTAATGCCGGCGGTATGGCAGGCGTTTGAAGTTAATATCATATATTATTCGAAATTGGCAAGGAGTGTACTGGAGCAAGGGGTGTACAAATGCTAGTGGTCGATGTTGTTATGCTCGCGGTAGACTTGTTAAAGCATTACCAAGACTTGCGTTGATAACGGGGTACAAATAGCCGTAATTTCGTTAAGAGAGAAGATATCTAGAGAGCAAACTTGCACCTATGCCATTTTCATAGATTTGTTCTTGCTGCTGCCCTCGCCTAAGTTGCTCATGGTAGAAGTTGGTACTCTTTGTGGTCTCATTCGAGATTGCTGCAAGTAGATGTTAACAGCGAGCTATCAAATGCAAACAGACCAAGGTACTCGGCTGAGGTCGCTCAGATGAAGATTTTAGTTTTAGTTTTGACATTACTGCAGTTAAGGTGGTGTTCGTATGGTCATACCCCACGTAGTTGTTTATGTGACTTGTCGACGATATTGTCTGTCTATACTAACACTACAAGCTAATTAGGAGTCCTAAACTTCCGAGTTGCTCAGCATTATACTGTACAACGGGATCTAAAATTTCCTATTGCAAGTATCGTTAGTGAAGGAAGTCATGATCACATCGACCCTCTCATTCGCTGTTAATGTAAAGTGCGAGCGCAGGATCTCACTTCAGTCAGCGATATGCATCTCTTGACAACCACACCAATGAATGACCGGACGCTAAAGAGCATAGAAGAATGTGAGGTTTGCACCCCTACCAGAAAGTACTGAACGCTCCGAAATAGTTTCATGTTTTGTATCATTTATTTGTATCATCGTGCCTGTTAATAATTCCTGAGATATATAAAGGTTACCAGTTAAGTCATTTCCGCCAATATGTGAATTGTTGATCAGGTAGGTAGATCGAGATAGCTAGCAACCCAGAAGTAAAGTCTGTATACCAGTATTAAAATATATGAATGAACTCCCAAGCCTTGCTAGGAACCTAAGGAACTATAGATATTATTGTCATCTCTTGGGGGTACTGAGATTTTCCATTTGTTTTACGCTGGTCTTCATTGGGTTTTGACATAAATTATTGCAATGCGGTCGGTACCGCGGAGCGGTCCTATGGATTTACGGGTTATAGATGATACCAGACAGTTACACAATTATCATTGGTCCTTTGATATTGCACGAAAAGACTCAGTTTTGAACACAAAGCTTGCGAGGCACAAAGATCAAGCGTGACAACGTTATAAAACTAAGGGTTCTATAGAAGTAGATCGTTAATATCGTATGAGCCAGTTTTAACAACCCATAGCGATAGCTAGCCTGACAATGATATATGATACATAGGGGTTTTTTTACTTGAAACCGCAGTAAGTTGAAGCATAGGAAAGCCTACAGATTCTACAAGTAGTGTCTTGTGAGCTCAACATTGTTACACATCCAAATTTGTTTGAATTTTAAGCCAGAGACCCAAGTGTAGCAAATGTAGCAAGTGGGACTTGTCCATAACGCGTTAAACCCCATTATAGCAGTTTACTCGTACGCCCGTTACATAGGAAGGTTCGCGAAGCCCTTTCTAATGTAATATGAAGGGTTTTACAAGACCACTGATCAACTGGGCCGAGAGAGCCGCGTATAGCCTATTACATCCAGGGAGGATGCTGAAGGTCCCTTAATTTGCAAATTTGTGAATATGTAGATAATACAGCAAACGGTGAGGGAGACGTGGTGAAGTTGAATGCAACTATGGCAGCTGGATGGTATGGGTGGTGCAGGCCACATCACGGGTTTATTTGAGTCCGAGGGTGACATAGACTAACTGTGGCATATGGGTTAGATCCTAGCTGTAGTCCGTGTCAATATTACACAGTAGTAATCTATGGACCAGTTAAGCACCAATTAATAATCACATAACAACATGACGTACGCATGACATTATATATCCTCAGAGCTGGCTCATACTCTCGAGCCCTTCATCCGAGAGATACCTATTTTATCGGATACTATTTTTAATATAGTAATGGACGACACCACTCTCTTTTTCCAATTTGCTCATGACAAAGTGACTAGCGTCTTCGTGTTCAACTGGGTATGAGCGTCGCCTCTTCCTTGTGGCTAATGGACAATTTCTAACGATGGCGGTGTTAACGTTGGTTGGTTATTTGAATTTAGCGTTTTTAATTGAAGTGCTACTTGCCGTCCGGATAATGATCTCTTGAAAAGTTTATTTACTTGGCGTGTAGCTTTTATTGTATGAGTAAGTAAGTTAAATCAGGGTAGATAAATAGACGCTACGTTACAGTAGCCCTGTACGCTCTGCTCTCCAGGTGTCGCGCGCACATGTGTATACGACTCTCTAGACGTAAAACGGCGTAATATTTTGCGGAAGTTTAAGGCAATTTGGGTCTGATCTCAGTTTCCCACTGGCACGCCCGTCAGCCTTGAGCTAGCGTACCGCTTATGTTCATGTTGCAGCATACGCTGACATTTAGTTGCACTTGTCAACACGTGCACGGGACTTGCTTGATTTGTGTGAACACTATTACTGGATTGGTTACAGTTTCGCGTGCTAAGAGCTCTTCGTTGAAGCTTTGTGTAGAGTTTCCCGATGTGATTCAATAATGTATATTTTTACCACTTCATTTCGTATTTGATGTGAAATGTGCTATGGGTGGAATGGTTGCAAAAAGAACAGATTAGCAAGTTCGCCCATGCAATGGTGTTAAGGTCATACACGTGTGGCGGAGCTCAGCAGAGCGTGCAGTTATATTCTTACTACCTCGATGACCAATACAGTTAACTGGTATTATATATTGCCCCTATCATGTCTCGAGGATAACCGCGTCAGCCAGGTGTAAGTTGTGTATTGCAGTCCTTCTACTGACGTCGATCAGAAGTTTAGGTTCTTGTCGTTTCCCGTTACGAGTTTCCCAATGTAATATTTGGAATATTTTTATTAGTGGGGCACCAATAGCAAAAGATGCGTTTGTATTTAAGATGATGGGACAGTTCGGCTACCCGACCTAATCAGCCATGATGGAACGCATGTCAGATTCGATGAAGCTTAGTAAATCAATGAATACTGTGATAAGTGAGGGACCACGAACGAAAGATTGAAAGGAACAGCTCCAGACCCCTTAAAAGTATCGTCTAAGCCTTTGTGGTATACGTTTCATAGCGGCAAATTATATAGATCTCGTTATGGTGAATCGTTTCCCTCCGTGTATTTGATATTGTACTGCAAACAAAATGTCTTCGGCACGTTACAATATCTTAATTAGACTGCCTGAATTTGCCCGTGACCCTCCGTGTAAAATAGGAATTGAGCTATTACTAGGCATCAGATTAAGTGAAGCATGCAATAGATATAGTAGTTTGCCTGGGTTACCGAGTGGTGTTTCTTGCGGTAGGGACGTAAGGCTAATGATAGATTTAATGAATAGTTCGTATTATCGGAGATGCGCAGGAGTTGCCTTTGTGTCGCAGGTGGCATTTGCCGATGCCTTGTCATGGATGCCACCATAAGATAAGTCTGCATTGCATTTTGGTAGATGTAATGATCACTGACATCCGAAGTGGTACTTGTGTTTTGCACACATTTGATTTCAGTTCTTGTTAACGTGATGCCAGTTGTTAGTGGTCAGAAGTGGTATATACTCCTCAATTCGCCTTTGCAGGGGCGAGTGTTTTCGTTATCTTTCAAATACCACTTTCCAGGTAGGTCAATGCCCTTGCTAAGAAATCGCCCTCCTCCCATGTAACCTTTTTAATTTCTGGAAGCAGTTATGGTATTTTATATCCTGTGGTTCACACTGGATAACGTGGTACCAGTGGCCTGTAAAGGAAAGCCCTGCTCTTAAGGCCAAAATATGTTGACGCCAACAATTTGCAAAGAACTGTCTTACCCAGTATTCCAGTAGTTAAGAAGACCACTTGATAATCGCTGTTCCATGCTGGTTATCTGGTCCGCGGGCGAGCTCGTTTTCTTGTCGTAAATTTGATCTCCCGCCAGTGACTTGAGAAATCTGTAAAATGTTTTCTTTTTTTAAGCTATGGTCCAGGTTTCTCTGTCTGATATTATCCCGGGTTTCTCTTTCACATGACTATACTGTATTACTATAGATGAAAATAGATGCACAGAATGTTGTACTTAAAGTGCTAGAAAGCTGTTTGATAGGGATACCTTGAAATCTTTCACTTGATATGCGTACTGAGCCTTAAGAAGTAAGACATTTTTATGATAATACTTCATCGGAGGTAAGTCTTGCTTATGAAATGAAGTGTTTCTTCCATACGTTGTTGGATATATAATTAAGCTGAAACCAGTAATTTATTTATACTAGAAATTTTATCTCCAGTTATTAAAGCCCTGTGACATAAATGTGTCGCACTAAATCCGTGTCGTGTTTCCTTTTCACACGTGTCTTTTAGTTTAAGTAAAGCGTCTGTGAAATACCACGTTAGTTGATACGTACTTCTGTACGTGTGGTTTTCTTCATTACGATAGTCTTTGTAGCTACATCAGTTGCCATACGACCTGTAAATGTTATTAATTTGTACAGGATGTAGAGATCTGAGGGAAACAGGGAGAAAAAAGCAACTAAAGTATCTGTTTTGAGTTTCTTTATTACTGTCTTCTCTTTCAAAAGCGTGTCCTGATAAGAGTAATTCATCTAGTCCATTACTTCATAGTCCAGTTCTGTTTTTGTTCAACGTCACTCAGATCGGTTGATTTGTAGAGGTTAGCCGACCGTGGTATCGACGGTTGCGGTTGTGGATGGTCTTTCTTGTGCGGAACTCAACGATAACTGTTAACAAGTTACTACTGTTCATTCGTTCCCGGAATACTATGACCCGGGCAGTTCGCTGAAATGATTATGTGCATCCGTTTTCATTTCAGTTGTATTTTCATATTCAATAGTTTGTGAAAAGGTTAACTTGGGACATTAAAATATGCAAGTTTTCCTAACCCCCGTTCCAAAATATTGTGAAGTTTGAAAACGAACATTTGGGCACTTGCATGTCAGACCTCCCTGATGCAAAGTGGAGAGGTCTAGAAAACAAATAATACCAGGACTGGACACCCCTTTCATGTGGCAAGTGGTGTCTTGCGTGATTTGTTCCATTTTCACCGAAATTTAGTAAAAGTTTAACATCTATTTGTCTAGGATTGTAGCTACCCGGTCTTCCGAGCATAAAGAGTATAGGAATAGGAAAATGAGTATACATCTCAAATTTGCTATGCTAGATGAAGATATGATAAAGATGCTATGGAATTTCGTTCAGAATGACGTCGACAAAGTGTCTGCGTAGTGATGGGAACTCGATATGGAGACTGCCTATCTCGGTCAATGCTCCCAACCGCAAGGTCAGCGTCGTTACCGGTATGGTACGTTATTTTCTGATAGATACTTGCATCGAGATTGAATGATCGAAACTGGTACTACTCGAACGCTACAGCGTTTTTTGGAATTTAATGCCGGCCTTCAAATCAAAGAAGCGAAGATTAACTACTAATATGCAGATAATGGTTTTCAATTAAATGTTGACGAAGAAAGGTGGGTTTTGTATTTTATACTTCCTCCACATAGATACTTATAACACGTTTGTTAGAAAGACTCCTTCGGAAAAGGTCAACAGAGCGTCTGCGTTCCACACAATAGACAAACGGTCTGTTAAGTCACAAAACGCAATCGTTGAATTGAGACGGATATTACTTGCAGTACCAATGCTTACTGATAAAGAAGATCTAAGTGCTTCATGTACCAGATGCGCTCTTTTGTGATAAGGCTAGTTAACAGGAGTGCTGGTCCGGCAAATGACCACGGTACTTAAATCAAGTTAAATAGAGGCAGCACTTGCCTCTGCTTATCAGGAGATACGATGAGAGATCGGCAACACTTGCTCAGGTTTAAGCAGTCACTTTGAATGGCCACCTGAAAATGTGAATATCTTCGAAGATAACAAAATATGAACACTAGTAGTATTGCGCAGCGAATGCGGAATGGAAGTTGCGGCCATCCAAGAACACCAGATAGTCCATATTTGAAGATAATCTATTAACAAGATCGGAGCAGAGGCCAGTTATTCAGTAACCTAAATTGTGAAACCGATGTACACACATCTCAAGGTGGACTTTGATTTTTTCTTCTTCTTCTCAGCTTCATCCCTATTCGGGGTCGCCGTTTTTGATGAGCCTCTTCCATGTTGATCTGTCCAGTG
>JAAAKL020002569.1:0-25674 GCA_010016065.2 Carybdea cf. marsupialis auct. non (Linnaeus, 1758) | reverse complement strand
AAGGAAGAAACTAAAATACTATTCAATCAAATTCAAGCACGTATAATCCTAAACTACGTTAATACCTACGATTACAAATACCGAAAACCCCCATATGATAAAACAACCTTCCGTTCCACTATTCAAGTTCCAGTATGAAAGCGAGGCTGCGACGTAAATTGCCTGCCATACGAGCTTTTTCATCATCTATAATAGTTAAAGTGTGAACTAACAAACGTCACAAAACTAGTGCGTGACTACCAAGAAAACACAAGAGCGTTCATTGATTTCCCGTTTTACCAGGATTCCACTCAATTTGATATATTTACTCCCTTACGTAGAATGAGGTTTCTTCCTAGGAGATTTCAAAATTTTGCTGATTTTCTCGTTGTTATCTATGCGATGTTTTGTTATCGTGATGACATTTTCATTGTAATTGCCTATCTGTAGTTTTAAAGTTCCCCACACAGTGAATTACTTAGTTCTCATGTGCGAAGACCCCTTAACATTTATTACCGCCTACCAGTTTTAATCACTGCTACATCATCACTGCATGTGTGAAACATTACAACAGTTCTGCCCCTTTCTAGCTCTGACTATAGCGCAGTTTTGCCCAAGCATTCTGACTGCAGTTGATCCATTTGGCCAGAAAACAAACAATGAATTTTACTGTAGAAACAGATACAATAGTTATATGGATCAAAGCGTTGGACTTCATTAAAGTGTGTTAAGATCTTACGATTACATTATGGAGAATTGGAGCGCTGCATATCGAGACGATTTCTAACTGCATTCGTCATTGAGCTATCGGATGTGATGTAGCTCAGAAAAATCATAGAATGCTGCCGTCAAGATGAGCTTGTAATCTAGATTGTCGACTCCAATTGTTTGCTGCATAAATAAGATGGGTACTTGAGTTATTTTGTTGCGTGTAATACTCATGAATACAACACGAAATGTCAGCTATAGATGATCTAAGGGGAAAATGTAGTCCAGTTGCAAACCCAGCAACAAAGCAATCCCAAGAATGGCGCTATTGTACAAACGGACACAGTTTATTTTTGAACGTAGAACGTAGAACACAATCATATCACTCTGGCAAACGCTTTATTGGGAGGAAGAGATTGATTTTGATATTTGTAAATATTTTACCTATACGCAAAGGAACATTAGCAGCTGCCCGTTTTCGTGATCGTTTTAGGCATGACTAGATGTAGTCACGTCATAATGGTATATGCTACTGGGCAGGAAACCAGGAAACAATTGGCGCTGAGTTGAAAAACGCTATTAAATAATCCGCAATTTACAGCTTTGCGGTCGCTATTGTTTTATATGTTTATATATGTACTCGGCTAGTAGTAATTATCAAAAATAAAACCTCTTCTGACTACTTACGTCATGAATTGTCAAGGAAGACTGTAGGGCCTTGGTTTTGAACGGTTAGCCGAAGTGCTTCACCAGTGGCTGACCCCTTTGTATGTATGGGATCTTCCCCATTATTTGCTAGTTCTCCAACAAACTTTGTAGCATTTATGTGGAAATTATCTGAAATATTTGAAGGTCAGAAATTTGCAACTTGACTATATTATGCTGAGATACTATGTGAATACGACGTTCGGTAGCAATGAGCTTGCGCTACACACAAATCGACTGGGTTGTTTGAGGCCTTTGCTTTGCTTGAATATAAGTTATTATGCCTAAACTAAATCGTTTTCGCATTTTCACTAGGAAAATAAGTACAAGGAAGCCATTGGTTTCTACGAGCCAATCGTCAAGAAGCATTACGATAATGTAAGTGGTAGTATAATACATTTTTTTGAGTACACTGGGTTTGTTGTTGTTGACCAGGCTCTTTTAAAACAGCAAACGGAAGTGTCTGCAGATATCAGGAAACTCGGCACTAGCGATCATCTGGAAAGCACAAGGCGGAGTTTCGTAGATTGTAAGAGGGCATCTAACACGTCGGTGCCCTGGTTCTCCACTCCTCACAGCGCATCTACTAGGGACGCTACAGTTGTAGAGTTGATAGGCTTTCATTGGACTGGAAGTCTCATTTTTAGGTCTAAACAGAGAGAAATACGCCACGGGCTGTGAAGAGGAAGAGGCAAAGTCACAAAGTACTGTAGTGGCGGCCAGTTGATTTGTACCTTTGATATCATATGTTATAGGGGGGTTGCAGCTTCTTAGTCTTGTGTTTTCCTAAAAATTCCAACGTTGCTGAGTTCCGTTGACTATTACGATCTTACGTTTTCAACATGCAGTAGGTTTCCTTGAGAAATCAGGGGATAGTGTAGTGAGCGTAAATCATGGCTGTCACATGAAACTTTAGTACATTAAGGGGTGGGGCCTGGTGGTCTAAGCCACTTTATACGTCACAAATATCGAATGGGCTAAATGGGTTCTTCTTACTATTGTCAATGAAGCTGCCCTATGGTTGTACTACAGGATGGAACAACTCGTGGGCCAGAATAGAATTTTAGTGCAAACTGAAGTATGTAGATCTTTACCGAGGACAACTATTATGTACGAAAACTATGACGAAACAAAACAAAACAAAGAAAAGCAAAACCAGACAATATCGTTTAAAGCAATGAGAATGAAAATAAAACAAAGAAAACAAACACCAAAAATAAACACTTGTGATTTGTGAACTCTAATAACCATATTATGACGTAATTTTATGACGTAAGTGGTTTTCTAAGTCAGATGGTGTACTTTCACATGTACAGATTTCTTTCATGCCTAAATCTACTGCTCTTTTATTTTCAGATACTCTCTGTGAGTGCAATAGTCCTGGCAAACCTTTGTGTCTCGTACATCATGACAAGTGCAAATGAAGAGGTCTGGAAAGTTTTATATTTCTTTTACATGTTAGTAATAGCCTGATCTATTTGTTAAGGAATCGGACTCACATGCCAGAGGTTGTGGGTTCAAATACCACCTAGCCCGATGTAAAGACCATCGATTGGGGAAGGCAACGGGTGACTTCCCCCTGTAAATGTGTTCATGATTCATGGTTCAATAATTTGTATTTAGGATGGTGGTTTTTAATGGTTGCATTGCATGTACATTAGAACCGTAGCAAACACCTATGCACATTTCTTTCCTGGAAGATCACGATGCGGTTTTATACTTTGAAGTCTCCTTTGCATGGTGTTTTTTGACGGAGCATCAAACATAGCTCAGATTCTTTTCCGTACGCCACCGATGAACCTTTGGGGAATAGTAAGCTAGTAAACTACGACCTGGACCATAGTAAGCATTTTCACAATGAACTTGCTCGATAACATTATCGTCCAGACGTCCTACCCGTGGTTTACAGGGGATCGTTTTCATGACCCTGCCAATGTACCATTATTCAATCAACTTTGTGCACGACGTCTAGAATATTAGCACAAATGATTATAGTAAGTCAGATGTGACCACGAGAAGGACTAGCAGTCACAGCTGTCAAGTGAAGGGATATATCGGGTTAAATATTCATGTTATTATCTCTTGTTTTCTTACCCTGTCTTGCCGTCAATCCCTCTTTTTTTTACACGTTTTGCTAAACCGAATCTTGCGAAGCATAATTTAAAAGAGTGCATGTTGCAAAGAAGTTTGAGTGGAAGCTGTAGAACTCTGACTAAGACTTAAGTTACCTCTTTCTCTCAGATTAATGTGTTTTTCACTCATTTTTCTCATTTTTAATTGTTCTTGCTTCGCGTGCAGTTTTTAACCAGTTACGTAACACTTCGTAGATAGGAAAGGGGCATAGAGGGCATTCCCGGGGGCCATTTACGAGAGATGAGGGTGGTTCCCTAATACGAGCAGGATAACACTTAGTAACCTGATCAGGCAAGAATTTTACTTTTTAACTATTTCCAGATCACAGTTGAAATCGATAATTGAAAGTTTTGTGTCTCTGAAAGGTGACATTGAACATAGAATTATAATAGTAATATCTTTTATTTTTCCAGGCAGAAGAACTGATGCGAAAGATAGAGAAAGAAGAGGTAAAATCTAATACCAATTGAACTGATATAGCTATATGACAAAGTAATTGGGATTCTATTATTGGGACAATCCAAAAGTAAGAAGGGGGAGGACTTGGTCAATTGGTAAAGGTGGTGATCCTGAATCGAAATAACTTTGTCTTGATTTGTAATTAGATTTCCAGATCAGGACGTAATAGTTGGGGAAAAACTCTCCCGTTGTTTAAGTATTTCCGTTTGCTGCTTTGAAAAGACGTTGGAATGGTTTTATTCAACAAGAACAAGCTTTACTCTATTTTCCGCTGCCCAACATTACACTACTTAGATTTTCTGCTTCTTCTGTAGAGGTTGCTAGAAAATTCCAACGCTATGTCGAACTGCACTTTTCGCATGCCGGTTCCCCATTACTGCCAAACGATGGTAACATATTTTGTTGATGATTATGACACGGAATACGTTATGCTATGTTCGCTTTAATTTCTCTCTTTGTTGTTATTACTATTCCTTATATTCCTGTCCTTCCTCTGGTTCCTTTTTGCCTTCTTATTTGGTTTCTGTTTCCTTGTCTCCTTTCTCCCCGTGTCATTCTTCCCCAGCCTAACTAATAAATGGCTAACAGCATACTAATTTCTACCATTTGGTTTGAGGCTTCCTGTTGGGAAGGCTTTACTATCTCTATGTCTTCTTCAAGCACGGTAGTGAGTAGTCTCCTTGTTTTACTTTCTCACTTGTCCTATTTTCATAATGTGTAGTACTCAAGACCAACCTTTCCCGTAGTCCCTAACTTTCTCAGTCGTCTAAAGGTTTTTTAAGAACCCACTCTGCTGAGGAGACAACAAAAAACCCTTCCTTCGTTCCTATTGGCTTTTTAGGAGCAAGTTGCTTATGAAGATCCAGACAAGAAGATTTATCACTTGTGCATTGTGAATTTAGTTATTGGGTAAGATTCTTGAAAGATATTGATACATTGTGTAGCCAATTATAGAAGTAATCTAGCGCTTTGTAGGTGAAATTTTACTCTGACGAAGCCCTCCTCACCATTTGTGTCTTCTTCAGGAATGGAAAGGTACTTTTTACAGCAAGTGATAATGAAGTATAGTGTTTATTGACTCTTATGACCGCCTTGTAGCCATTCCTGTGTTGTTAACAGATGCTATTATAGATCATCAGGTGTTGCATTGCATTGCAGATTGCACCCAAATCTGATGCCTATGCTCAAAACATGGGAAGTGTTTCGCAGGGGTTGGGTACACAACAAGATGGAGGTCACAAAGATCTCAATTCCTCTGGTTCGTAGTGATTTGTACACTACGCTACTACTGCTCTAGCCACTAACAAGTATCAGCAATTTTTCGTTAACTCTAAGCAAGGTTATAAGTGTACCTGTAATAACAAACAACTAAAAGTCAAGGAAGCCATGATTATTTCTTACTTTTGTTTTGGGAAAATTTTATGCCATTTTCCCGGTTCGAATCCCGTGACATACATATTACCTATTTCTCACATTTCTTTTCAAACGTATGTGTTGATGCAGTTATCTTGGTCAGGTTTCTTGATTACATGTAAACAATAATCAATGGTTCTTAGGATTTCCAAATTAGAATCGGAACATTGTCGGAATTCATGTACTTATTGGTGTTTTTCGTGTGCAGTCCTTGCTTTTGATCCCCTCACACTGTCGTAGATAGTCCTAAATGCTGAGAATATTGTTGACGATTCTAAATGATAGTATACTTTGTTGTAGGTTTTAGTGTCAATTGTAGTCTGCTCTCCATGACGAGGTTTTTTTTATCTTACTGTGCTTTAGAACTCTTTATTGTGCCAAGGGGAATTACGAATTTGGAGTGTCAAGGATTATAAAAAGTCTTGAACCCTACCAGAAAAAGGTATCATCAATTTCGAAGTTTCTTGCATCTTGGTTTTGTAACATGCAGAGGTTTTGAAACACCTTCATTTCAGGCGATTTATCGTTTAACGATTACATTAAGTTGAATGTCGTATACTCGCACTGTCAAGTGAAGATTACAAATTTAGGAAGTTGTTTAATGATCCACTTGTATGGCAGAAAATCTAATCTATGTAGTTAGCGTGAGCCATTAAAATATGACGATGAGAAAGAAGAAAGGAGGTCGTTTAACATCGGTCAGTCGAAGGAGGAGGAACAAGTTGTAACACGCAGAGGCATTATAACACGCAGTGTTCTTTACAGTAAGACCTTGATCATCGAATAGACACTTTGCTATTTAGATGCTATTATCGTCTGCATGCAGTGTGGTTGAAGCAATGTGTGGATATATTACGTAATGGTGCAGATAGGTTACTACGGGTCCCAAAGATCCAAAACGAAATAAACACTCCAGCAATTCCAACAGCCTTCGAGCTTCCACTATTTATTACTTGAAAACTGAGTCCACAAAAAACACAAACCAAACTCTCTGAAATGCAAACAACATCTGATTTAGTAGTGTCATAAAGCTACTTTTATTTACTATGTACAATAGATAAAATCAGCCAATTAAAGAGATACAAACACACAAGACAAAAGACGACGAAGCATCTAAATATAGCGAAACCGGAAAGTACAGCTGACACTTGGACAGAGCAACATACAAAAGCAGAGTTATATACGATCAGTACATTAGGTTGACATGATTGGACAAATACCAAGAGCAGAAGCAAACAGTAATACTACGAGGAAAAATACAGAGTGATACTGGGTAAAAGGGGGGACTACCGTTACAATTAGTAGTAAATCAAAGAAGTACCAATTTTTTCTATATTGCAGAATCATTGAAAGAAAGTAAAGTGAGAGAAATGGATTCCTTCTAATAAGAACAAAAGTCAATATTTTCATAGATCCTACGTCTGTTTGATTCCGCAGATTTGTACCTAACTTCCATTAAAACTGCGCACGATCGACACTTACAAATAGCTGAAGAATTATTTAGATTTAAATTTGTAAGTCACCTTATTTTTTGGTATAGCAGACTTTTGGTGGCAACGGAGGTCTTTTTGTTCCCACTTTCCTTTCCGTTATTTTTTGTTATGGTGTTTGTTGCAGACACAAGAGGCAATGATAAATGCCGTTTTCTAACTCATTGATGTTGTTTTTAAATATCGTTTGTAATCATATCATATAAATTTATTAATCATCATATTAATAGAATGGAATTATTATTACTTGAACTTTATTTTTCTGCTATTTTGTGAAGCTGCTCTTTTTTATGCAAATAAACTATCAGTTGATCTGTCAATTCTTAATTTCAACATCTGTATACATTCATGTGGATGAATAGGAAACTTACATTTGCGATGGCATCAAAGTCCATAAACTGTCACGACGTAAATCGTGATTCCGTAAATGAGCCATTGGAGTCGACCCTAAATAACCTCTCTTTGATCGCAAGGCATTTACAATTGCATACTTTAAACATTTTAAAGAAGCATGACTCCCCTTGCGTATGCATCCGACATTTTTAAAGTAAGTCATGTTTTGATTTTGGTAGGCGAAGCATGCTAAATTTATCTCCCAGTATGCATTAATTGATTCCGGTCTGAAGTTTCGTTAACATTTTCAACTATACACAGCGTCTTATGATGTTTGGATATTGCCATCTGTCTGCATAATAAAAACACATGAATCGTGCTATTTTTGTTCTCCTTCCCTGCCGCCAGTGTTGCCACCCGGTTACTATACAATGATTAACATCAGTCGTACTAATTTAAATCCCGTCAAGTTGCCTTGGTTACAGATCTAGCTGTTGGCTCAAATGGCAGTTGCCAACGTGAAGCTGGAGACTATGATCCGCTGTCATTGGCTAGAAATGCAGCTTGCCTGTGTTGATATCTAATCTTCATGCCACCTGGCCGGGTTCTTTTGCCTCTACGTGACGTATCTCATAGTCCAGGCATCAGAAATACCTTCATTTCAGGCGTTTAGCGCATAACGATTACATTAAGTTGAATGTCGTATACTCGTACTGTCAAGTGAAAATTACAAATTTAGGAAGTTGTTTAATGATTTGTATGGCAGAAAGTCTAATCTATGTAGTTGGCGTGAGCTTTTAAAATATGACGATGAGAAAGACGAAAAGAGGTCGTTTAACATCGGTCAGTCGAAGGAGGAGGAACAAGTTTCCTCACTTTAATGTTCTATTGTGATTGCTATGACAGTTAATGAATTTATTTCACTGCACGAGATAGCGTACATTTTAGTACTGAAAGCTTTTTTCGTCTGGCACTCCTCAGAGTGCAAAATCGACAGAAAAGTTGGGTTATGATTGTGGTGGTTAACGTGTTTAATGGTAGAGGCCCTTGTGATGCAAATTGGTGAAGAAGATGCTAATGAGAGTGGGAGATGATGATGGTTATGATGATGAGGTTTGGGGGATAATGATGCGCGTAATGGTGATGTTGCCACTGCTATTGCTGTTTATGATGATGATGATGACGACAATGATGATCGTTATGATGATGACGACAACGATGATCATGATGATGATGACGACAACGATGATCATGATGATGATGATGATGGTGATAACGCTGATCATGTTGGTCTTGGTAGTAATGATGATATTAGTGTTGATAATGATTATGATGGTGTTAGTGATGATGGCAGTGATAATAGTTTTCATGATGTTAATACAAGTGGTGACCATAGTGATAGCATCGCTGTTGCTTTTACGGCTTCTGATAATTGATGATGATAAAGACATTGGTATTAGTAATAATGGAAGTAATTTGATTGTACCGTAGAAGGTTGTGGTATCATGATGATTTTATCCTGGTAGTTATTTCGATGATTATTATTACGTGAATAACGTTGATGAAATCTTATTGAAAGGAATGAAAGATCTCAAATAATTAATTCTTTACCTTTTTTACCCATTCTTTTAGCTTGGCACGGATACATGGTTTTATGCAAAGCGATGTTTTCTATCTTTGATTGAGAACATGGTTAGTATAAGATTATTACGTTGTTAGCTAGTTCAGGTATATTTAAACATGTTTATGGTACTACAGAACTGGAAGAGACTATTGAACAGGAACTCATTTTGATGAAGAAGCTTTTCGCCGATTCTCGTCAGTTGATGTACATCGGTCAAGAACCCAGAGTACAACGAGACTATTTGCGAAGATGTAATAATAATAGTAATAATTTTAAGTAGGGGACGTTTCAAGTTTCATCTTGCTGTGTCAAAATCTACTTAAATTTCACATTTTCAATCTAGCTTATGTAGGCAAAAGGAGTTTGTGTTCAAATTGTCAATGTTTTTGCGCGCCTATATTATGTTCTCTTGTACGTCTGCATATTTTAATTTCGATCCTCTTTGTGTGTATAAATGGTCACGTTATACTTTGGTTCTTTACCGATGTAAATCAACTGACGAGAATCTGCGATAAGCTTCTTGATCAAAATTAGTTGCCTGTTAAATTGTTTCTTTGAGGTATATATAGCAGATAGGTTTGTAGCGTCTTGTTTGTAATTAGCTTATTGCAAAGACGTAGCAGCCATACGAGAAGTTTGTAGTAGAGTTGTGTAATGTATCTAGATATCGCAACCCCATTCAACGATCTGTACCACCGGCAGGCCTTCAGCACTGACGGCCAATATAATATATATCAAAACCTACCTTCATTATGTTTCATCAGAATGAGCGTAGATTCAGGGGGTACTCGTCCCCCTCACTTTTCAGGATGGGAGAGCAACAGCTGCTTTATCCCCCCACACTTTTGTGCCCAGAAATGTCAAATTGTCCACGTTAAATCCTTTTGCCACCCGCACCCACCCCAGAAACACACACACACACACATTCTTACAGCGATCTGCGACCATGTTCACCAGCAGTACACTCTTTGCACTTTCTCTCGGTGTCGGCATGTTTAAAAAGCCTCTCAGCATCACTCATTGCTATTATAAAGTAAGTGTTACTAAAAAGTGATCGGTTTATTGCGTCCGTTTGAAATATTTCGGTAAGGCCAAAGTTTGTAGGAATTAAACCTGTCAAAACCAAGACACAATAATGCTGGCTAGAGATCATAAATGGTGATGTTGAGCATCCTAAAAGTGGATGAGATTACTACTGAAGTGATGAGGAGAGTTTAATACAGGAACAAGAATGCGATGATCACCTATATTCATATGAGAAATGTGAAACTGAAGGGCATAGTGTACAAGGAGACAACCACCTGAGTAGCCTACAGAGTGACATCAGTTCAGGGTCTGAGTGTTGATTCTCGCATATGAAC
The DNA here is from genome assembly GCA_010016065.2 of Carybdea cf. marsupialis auct. non (Linnaeus, 1758). Classification (NCBI taxonomy): domain Eukaryota; kingdom Metazoa; phylum Cnidaria; class Cubozoa; order Carybdeida; family Carybdeidae; genus Carybdea; species Carybdea cf. marsupialis auct. non (Linnaeus, 1758). The sequence goes on along the minus strand of JAAAKL020002569.1, from coordinate 15,469 downwards.
ATATATGCCACCGGACGAGTCAGAAACGAGTGAAATGTCTCTAATCAACCACTCAAATAGGAAGCTGTTTTATCAATACAGGAAGGTGACAATTATCGATTAACAAGGGATGTCGGACGCGTGAAAATAGCCTGAGGTTCTGATGCTTCTTGGGAATTACCTTTATAGGTGCCATAGATATCCAAAGTGATTTGAGTTTCATGACGTAGTTACTACACCTGTCTATTATTCATGAACACAAACCTCAACTTCGAATGAGCGGAACTACCTGCGTTCCTCAAACAGCTACTTCGCGATTCAAATCATTTTTTTTAGTTCTACTTTTGCATTCTCAGATACTTCTCGTGGCCTCACTTTCCAACAGCTGTTATTTGATAAAAACATTACAGGTGCGCTCGGCGCATAAGATTGTAACTATTTACGGAGCTCGTGTTAAGAACCGTACAAAACTCATTCTCAATTTGTTTTTTTTACATGTAAACCAAACTTTGTCAAATAGAATACTAAAGACGCGATGGAAATGTTCTTTTCCGGAGTATGTCTGTATGTCCTGGAAATAACCTGTTGTGCCTGCGTAGACTCAAAATTCTGGCTAGAAATTTAATAGATTTTTCCTCCTTGCTTTTCTTTGTATGACCTCCCGAGCTGTTACAAAGTTGCTAAAATGCGTCTCGCATTATTTAACTCTTTGGAATATGTAAACAACACTTGTTTAAAGTATCAATATTTATGAATTTGTAGATTTCTATGGTACTTTAGGCATACTTGAGGTTTCCGTGCTTTTGTAAGAATGAAATGCCTTGCAACTTAATAATATCACACATCCTGAAAGACGTGTTGCAGTTATGGGTGCATAACATTCCATTCATTATTTCCTATTTTGTAGGCTAAGCAAATGATCATGTTGAGAGATTCGGTTATCACAGAGACACTTCAATTCTTTGATCATTGTGAAGGTATGAAGCTAATCTTCCAGGTTGCTGAACTTGGCTGTACAACCATTAGAACTAGATCTTCGTTGATTACGTCTGTACTTATTCTTATCCTTTCTATCTCATGCCATCTTGTCGTCCCTTATGAAATTTTATCTTATCTTGTCAAATTCGATCTACTATTAAATTTTGGCGTTGTCTTTTCTTTAACGTGTACCTCCAGTGGTCAGAAATTTTTGTATATTTTGTTCATTTTGTTCCAAGGAATCGAACTTCCCAATTAGTTTTGCTCTCACGCACAGTTTCCCGTAGTAATACGTGATTCTTTAACGAACAATTTTCCAGAACGAGGGTATTTATGACGTCATAAGGAACAAAACTGGCGTCGTAAGGTACAGGGGACTCCAGTTTTTGATGCGGAAAATGTCGGCGGCCAGCAGTGCAGTTTTGAGCTCTTTGACACGATTTTGCGTGAAGTACACACAACGTACGGAAAAATGAATAAAGGTAGGCTTTTGAGGTCAGTGCAATAAACAAAATGTTAAAAACGTTCTGAACACCGGAGTTACACTCTGATACTTCTCATATCTCACAATATTATGTCCATTATTGTCTTATTTTTGCCCTGCGTACCCTCATATTTTTCATCAGTATATAAGGATTTATTATCTTAGGGTTTTCTATCTTCTTTTATATAATTTTTTTAGTTGTTAACTTATGTAACATTATCTGATTTTATCATATTTTATCCGATGTGATATGTTGGTATGTTATCCTATCTGATAATTTGTCATCTTGTTTAATCTAGCCTTGTTTTGTCTTATGGACTGTGATCTTCCCACCATCGTATCCTATCTCTTATTACCTTTTCCTGCTACAACTTATTCCATCACATGGTATCTTAAATTATATCATATAAATTTTATTCTTATCGGACCTTATCTGATCGTATTTGCATTATCTGATTTATCATATTATATTTTATTTTATCTTGATATATCTCGTGGTAGCAAATCTTATTTTGTATCATTTATTCTTACATTATCACTATTGTCTGATTTGATCTCACAGTATCATCCCTCATCTTGTCTCATTTTGTAGTTTATGGGCGTAATGTACAAACTGTGGTGGAACAGCCCTTGGAACAAGAGCCATTACATGCTGGCAAGAATACTGTAACATATGAAGCCAGGCTTTTGAAGAGTTTATTTCTAAAGGTAGCCTGAGTAAGGACAATTAGCAAGAGACTCAAAGAACTCCCAGAGTTTTTGTACGATAACAAAGAAAGAAAAACAGTATTAATTGCGAAGAGAGGGGATTAAAAGTAAAACACTAGGGATTGGATTGCCCGGGTGAACAATGCTTCAAATGTTAGGCCTATATGAAATACACTTTTGTGTAAATAATACGGTTGTACAACATGTACAGTGTGTTAGACGAAGTATAGTAAGGTTTGCATTATGTATTTAATTATTGGGACATTCCTAATTTCCATGAAGGTATTAGGATTTGATTTGCAGACTGTTCGGTTCTCATACTATAAATACACGACTTATATGTTACGGGAATCCAGCATTCCTAGTCCGACGTTTCTAAATGAGCCATTATCTTTTCCCCGTACAAAACACTAAACTATTTCATGTTTCTTCTTGTTCGTGCTACTTTAAAGTGTAATTTTCAGCATCTTTTGAAAACCGAGTCTTACCGGATTTCGTCGTCAGATGATTTTCCACATCTCACTGTATCCTTTGTTTTACTCAGTAGTTTGTTATCGTGTTGGCGCATGACAACTTGATTCCCTTTTTGTGTTCTAAGAGTAGTAAAGTAAGTAAATTTTAGTGCCTTCTCCTGACTTTCTGTTTTTCTTGTATACTACCGACTTTCAGTCATCGCAGACTGTAGACCAGTCGGACTGTAAATAGGAGCCTGGTATTGCTTACGAATAATATTTATCAAATTTCACCAGTTTGAAGTGCCTCAGTGTTGATTTATATCCTGTGCACGTTAATTGTCTCTGTCATCAGGTGTTACAATCTATATAGATCGCGTCAAATCTATAAGCATAATAAATATTAAAATTGGGTAACGTTGACCTCGTTATGGCAGAACGAAAGTTTGGTTAATCTGACCGAATTTCAATTTGGCAGTTTGCCACGCGATGATTACTTAGACAATATTATCATGACAGTAAAATCTAATAGCCTCGTTTTGATAATCCGCGTAATTTTTGATGTTGTCTGTTTGCTAGCATTTCTACTGACGATGTTATAGCCTCTCTCTGGATCCTATAGTTATTTCCTTAAGCCACTGCTTTTATTCTGTGTGGATTTTTTATTTTTCTTGAAACAATTCAAAGTATGCCTACTTTAGCAAAAAAGGGAAACCGAAGTGCTTGTTCTTGTTAACATCTGTAGAAACTGTGTACTTACACGTGTAGTGTAGGGTCGGAAAGTTTTAGATTTTGACGACAGAAATCAATTTCAGATGTCAGGATACCAGACTTTGTCTTTCGCTACCAAAACAACTATGCTACACAAAGCTTTCATCGTCTAGGAAGTGGAATTCAATGCCGATTTGAGATCATATGTTGTATGTGCCTTTTAGGGGGAAAATCAATACAATTTGCCTTACTTCCTATTAAGAAAGCTCCTCGTACACTTGTATCTGAGAAGGCACGACAAAGAATGGCCATGAACATATGAAAAACCTTTGAGTAATGTAAAATGTATTTCGTTACTATTATTTGTCTAGAACCTACCCTTGGGAGGAGGAACAAGTTTCCTACACTTGGAAAATTTTGAATTATTGCCCTTGGGATGACTTTCACCTATACGACCGTCTGCGCCGTAATTACTACTTTTACAACTAATACAAATAACTCACCCTAATATATTTCTCTTATGAAGAACACCTTCAGAGAACGTACCCCTATTTGAAGAAAGTATTATCAACATTGTTGTAAAAATACTGGTAACATCAATACAAGACAGTGTAGTGTTCAACGTTCCTCTAAACGTAGTTAAATTGTTGACTATGTTTCGTCACTTACGATCGTAACCGAGTAGGTATTAGAGATGCAGTGGAGAGGCACGTCCCCTAGAATTTGCTTCCAGTTGACAAGAGCTGAAGCGTAAATGAGTGGTGGTGAGAAGTATGCCAAGTAAATGGTTAGGATGTATGCCAAAGCAGTGGCTAGGATGCTTTTTTACGTGTCAGGTATTCAAGGGATAGAAGCCTTTGAGTTATGGGTTTGGCACATTGTGAGGGGCTAAGGAGCTGAAAAGACAGTGGATGAAGAGAGTAGTTGCGATAAGGGGGGAGCACTAGGAGTATTATAGAGAAAAGATCGAGTTGCTAAGATCGAAAATGATATTGTTACGTATGATTTAAGTGACCATTGATTGCTGTACGAATAACTGAACGGAGAACAAATGGTAAGAGACTGCGAACAGAAGAGTCCTAGAATACGTTGAGCATTCGCTGCTTATCGAGGATCAGAGGTGGGGGTTGGGAACAAAACGTGGAAATCGGAACTAATGGGAGAAAGATAGGCATACCTAACATGCCGAAAAGGACACGGTATACAATTACGAAGAAACTGGATGCAAAAAAGTACAGAGACGTTCATATATGGACCATGCAGACCCCCGTCATGTGTAGAAAACTCAAGCTTTGCCCGTGCCATTTGCTTACATGTAGGTGGTGAGCAAGCAACAAGGTGTTTAAAATAACAACGGAAAGTTGGAAGCTTAACCTGCATATGAAAATATCACTAACAAAAGTTGCCATAGCAAAATTTTGAAGTCATGAAAGCACGGTGTAAAATAATCGAATCTGTTTCCATTTGAGGCATATTTCTTAACTTCACATTCAGTTAAAGAGAAAAGATACTTGGCAAGGTGTTTATAAGTTCTAGTGATATACTTGTACAGCCAACCATGTAGCCCAATATTGTAAGAGCTTTTCCATCTTTTCTAGAACATGTGCCTCTTGAACACAGATCTTTGTCTTGAAGCAAATTATTTGCGTTGTCGTTGACAAAAATGTTATGTAAGCATATCAGAAGAAAGGGAGTTTCACTTTGAAATCGAGACCGTTTTAACAGGGGTAATATTATCAATAAATGATCTTCGAAAAGGATGTGACTTGAAATAAAATGTAAATAATAGATCTCACAAGGGTCCTATTTTTTGCGGATTCCATCTCAACAACTCGTGTGGAGAGTAAACTATATTTCATTCAGGAAATTTAGTTGCGGTATACGAGCTAACCTGTTCTGTCAATGGCGTTCCTGTTTTCTATAGATTGGAATGTTTCATATTTGCAACCAAATTACCGAAGGACAATCAACAGGTGCTACAATTTATAAATGTTATTCATTCCCTCGCCGATATTTACTGAGACCATTCGCAGCACATGGGATTATCAAAGAAGGAAACTAATTGATAATATACTGTGCTTAAATATGCCAATAGTTGCTGTGTACAATATTAAACATGGTGCTGACGGCCTAGAATAGTATGTTCGTTCAATATTGCAATAGAGAACGTAACAATGTCACTAGCTTATCACGCTAAGGGCTCATTCAGGAGTGACGAACGTTTTAATGGGATGCTCCAAGTGCATATTTAGAGGGACATGTTGAAGGTTTACATTGCATGCTGACGTAAGAAAAAGAATCTTAAGTCATAGTGTCTGTCGACAGAGCCACTTTTTATTGAACATTATCGACCTCTCTCTCATAAACCAATCAGGGCTTTTTAAGTACAGACAGTGCTCAAACGATTTGGAGCTGCTAAATATATATGGATATTTTTTAAAACACTGGCTCTTTTTTTGTCTTCTGCCCACACGCAAGGGGCATTTTAGTTACGCACTCTCAAAACTGAAGATGTTTTAAAACGCCGGCTCATCAAGTGTATTTTGACGCCGAAACGTTAGTGTCAATTACGATGAAGTCAAAGGTGTGATTCAGTTAAACCAGCGACTAATTAGCTTCCATAGTAACTCCAGTACGAATTGATAGCCATTTAAAAGACAAAACAACAAATGCAAGGAGAGGGTAGGCATTCATGGCATTCTTTAAATCAGCAAGTATGGGCATTCCTTGTATGGAGGGCAAGCGTGTTGGAGTCGTTTCAGCGTAAGTACGGTTTAAAAATGGCATGTGTAGTCGCAATATTCTAGTAGTATTTTTACAAACCATCTTGCACCACTCGAAATCATGCTTTAACACCATCCGATTACATAATTATGGAAACTTTGTAAATTGCGTATAACTTATAATAATTAAACACGTTTCTTTGTTCTTATTTCTATGAGTAGTTTTGCCTCTTTGTGGTCAAAATAGCTTAGAGCTAGGCTAAAATGCAAGATGTTGCAGAACACCGGCTTTTCTGGAACAGTATCACTTTATTACTGATTCCTTGCCGGTACATTTTTTCAGTTTTTGTCTCCGCTTCAAACACATCTGAACAGCCATACCAGAAAAAGGCAGGAAGAGAATGAGGAATTTTCTAATTCCGTTTGCTTATTTTACGCCCACGAGCTTTGTTTTAATTTATCTCACAATTTCTGTTGAACATATCTTGATTATAGTCTCTAATGCCGCAATAAATTGGAAGCTAGGTATAGAAAGGTAGGCTTGATAAAACTTCCACATACGAATAGTCGAAGGGTGATTATAATAAAAGAATTTGAGGAACTGCAGAAAGTAGTATTAAAGAGTTAGTTTAAGGGAAGATTTCTACATAACCTGGGCAAATGAGAGTACACAGCTGCAGCATGATATTAAATTTACTAGAATTAAGTAAACAACGGGAATAGTATTGCAAAGTGATGGTACCTCATACCTGGTTAGTTTTTCTTTGTTTAAACAGGTGTTCAAACAATGAAATTGATTGTACTAGAGTCTTAAACTGGAGGGGAAAGGTTTGGACGAATTTTAAAAATTAACTTTAGGGGGGTTACTGTAGTGGGTAACTTAATAAATCAAGATAAGATAACTGGAGAAAGTGAGAGTTATTTGTTTCATCTGATCTCTTTGTGTCAGATTTCTAGTACACCATTGGCATAATTTATCTTGACAGTTGCCAACACAATAGCCGACTAAATAATTTAATGTATGACTTGATTCACCATACAGCGATAATTATACGAGTCCTCTATATAATCCTATTTTACATGCTGAGATGTCTTCGTGCACCCTTTATGACTTAAAATTTTCTCCAATGTAAAAAGTTTCAGAGGTGAATGGCCAAATGTTGAATGATACATTCACCGTCATCCTCCCGGGTATAAGTACTCCTATAAGACTGTACACTTCGACTTCTCTGCCCAAGGATTTGACTTCCTCGCGTTTGGATTGATGAAAGGATCCATTGGTGCATTCTGCAAGCAATACTGCTTGATCCTAGAAAAATAATCAGAAGAAACACTTAATTACTGTTGGACAAGGCAATGCAAGTAAACCACCAGTTGCCAAGCTTAGGAAATACGTGCGCACATTGTGATATAGAATTACTTTCAGAAAATATTTCCTGATTGGATCTATTTTCTGTTGGACAGTACATGCTGAAAACAGCTTGTCATCCATTGCTGGATCATCATTGCTAAAACAATCTCTTTTTAAAACAAACAAGTACAAAGACGCAAAGGAACTATGCATGGGGTGATTAAAGTAATCGATCGACCTAAAGTGTATTGTACACAAGTGAGATTTTTGTAACATTGAAAGACAAAACTGAAGAAAAACAACCCATAACAATGCAAAATGCTGTGCTTTATAGCTGCAGCTATGAAATAAATTCAAATTATAGCAAAAGATTTAGCTTTTTAGCTCACGGGTCACCTTACGCGGATTAGTCTTATTTTCATCTAGTTAGAATGCAAATGCTCAACATTTGTTGATTGTTTGCTTAGTTGACACTGTAAAAGATTGCAAAAGATAGTGAGAGCACCTATATGGCAAAATTATAATGCTATCCAATTGTTACAAATATCTACGACGATAATACAATATCTGTCTCTCTTGTAGATCAATTCAAGTGGTCACCAGCTTCAACAAGGCTTGAAGAGGTCCTCTCATGGTATTTTACTTAGAGTTCCCCTTTATACCAAGTGGCAAAACAACCTGATTTTTCTGCAATTTATCCTGGGCTTGTTAGTGAAGATGATAGATCTGCCAGTTAGTACTGTGAGCAAGGCTCCACAAACTTTGACCCCCGTCAATGGTTGCACCATCTCTTCCGACAAATATCATCACAAACGTTAGCACTAACAAAGGTACAAACTGTGACAGCAAAGACTTGTAAAACTCGGAAGAAAATTACCAGGGCTCTTGTGCCTTAAAGTTAAGATTAAAGTAGATACCATCGAAACATATATCAATTGTATTGATTCGGCAGTTTACTACAGATAGCTACGAACATATCCATCTTGATCTGAACTACATAATTTCGAGATTACGGAATTGCGGTTGGGTCTCGGAGTATGGTATTTGCAATACTAATGCTATTAATTCTGTAAATGCGTAAATGTAAGAAACTGTATTTCTACTCTGGTGTTCGAGACTGAACTTAGCGGTAAACGAGAAAAGTACGTTTATATGAACTCTATCCATCATGGAGATTATTGAAATACCATTCACCTTAATTGCTTATTTCACCTATAGATAGGATTATTAGCTCAATCATCATTTTTGCTACCAAAATCACTCTTATAACATGTCATCTGAATTATCACTCCGGCGGTATACATCTGTATACAAGAGGATTCTCAAGAAGTGCCAGTGTTTTCACGTTTAGCAACTTCTTGAAATATAACAACTTCTACCAAATCTTAAATTTCACATAAGTGCAAAAACACTAGAAACGATTAGTTAATTAAGACATGATGTAAGGGGGATACGCTCTCCACTTAAAACACACATCCAGCCTGAGTTGCTGCATTCACGTAATATTATGATCGTATTTGCTACCTCGAAATTTGTAAATTTGATATCAATCGTAATTTCCTGTTCGTCTTGTTGAGTCTCTTTGACCAATTTATCTCTTGATGAATTAGCAACCCTCTTATTATTTCTGTTATAAATGCACTACCATACATTACTTTAAACGAAACTGTATACGCTAAGCTCTTCCATGTGACAAACTTAACGATCATCATGCAATAGTCTCAACTGACAATGTAACATAACGTTATATAAAATCTCTACCCTTCATAGACGTTTCAGTGCTTTTGATATGCTCGAATGATACTGCACAGTTTCAATATTTATCTAGCTGTTGAATATTCGCGATTCAACAAATTTCTTTCCTATGCCCTTTGAGACCGTTACATGTCTTGTAAAGAAAGTGACTGATGAAAGTACAATCGTCATGCTATGCTGCTTAGATGTAAATTGCGTGGAAAAGACTTTCTCATATTATTCTAACAGGAATTGAAAGATAAATGCTACTGCCTTTCTTATACTAATGTACCTTCCAATCTAAGGAATAGATTCGATTTCAGTTTGTTGTTAGTTAGTTATGAAAGAAGGGTAGCCAAAACATCCACGAATTATGGGTTTTACATATGATATAAAGTATATCAAACAAACTAGATATGACATTGGAGAAAATGACAGTAATAGTTGTGATAGAATGGATTTTGACATCTACAGGTGTTTTGTTGTACAGCAGCATTATGTTCTTTCTAAACACTGGCTGTTGATGCTAGCTCACCATTCTCCAAAGGCGTGCAGTCTATCAGCCTTATGTAGTTTGAGTCAACAATGTCAGATTAGATGTGTATCCACAGATTGAAAGTTCTTTTGTGCTTGGAAGAGCCTTGAAGCTCTTTTGAAAGACTTGACAAACTTCAAAATCGTTTCATTCTCTATCTGGCACAAAACATCAAATAGAGATAACGCCGTTTATACAAAGACACAATGCTGTAACAGTCGTTCACTGGATCATGACTCTAGTTTTATCAATTTCCGTTGATCGTGGTCTACCAGCGGTAGAGCAGCCACTGACAGAAGGAACAGTAACCTAACCAACAACTAACAACAAATGGCAACTTCACGCCATAGACAGAAACAGGCACATTGACAAGTGATCTCCTGCTTCTTGGATATGAAGTATGTAAACAACTGTCATAAATGTTATAAAACATGCTAAAATGGTTCTTCCCCTCACAACCACCAGTTTAATTGACCTATCTCGGATACTGTCTCTGAGATCTCATTAGCGAGGCCGCCCATAATTAAAGGGAACGCAAGGTAGTGACAGTGTTTCAATAGCAGGTATTTAAATAGGACATGTTATCCATACTTGCGGCTTTTTACATACATCATAATGCATCAAACCCTCTCTACTATTCCTTTTTCACAAATGAGCGTGAATTGAGCATGCAGGTGCACTTTTCTCATGCTGCTAATTTGTTCGAAATATCTTTTTTACGTTAAGAGGATGTCTTCTACAAGCTATATGTGAACTACAAGTTTCTCTGTTTCTCTTAGCGGAACCACAAAGTAACACTTAACAAGACGGGGACCATTGAAGAAATATTGCTGCATGCAGTCGAAATCATAACTAACAAAACACAAGCCAAAATAAATGGCTCTACTCCTACTTTTTCGTGTTATTAAAAGACGTCTTGAGATTGGCGTTAAGGAACACTGTGGTCAAATGACATCAAATACAAAGTTTATGGACATAACTCATGGTTGAATCTGTAGCTTTCGATCGCGCTTTTATGACAACATTCGCGCTGTTTAGGAAGCAGAACGATCGCTTCAATTTTATTGAGACATTGTTTCTTAAACGATCGTGTTTGCCCTTAAATGTCAGCGATAAATCAGTAAAACTGGTATTTGGACGTTATCCAACCCACCATATGCTTGTTAACATAATGCAAACTATTGTAAACAAAATTCTGGTTAAGCAAATTTTGTGCTTTTTTGTTTGAGGTTAAGGACAGAAATAACATACTTGCATAGTTTTCATGCTAATACTATGTAGGTCACTGACACCGCCATGTTTGTGCCTTTATTTTAACAAAGTTTGATACAGTTACGCCATGGACTATCAAGTGGGCTAACGATTCATAGGAAATGTATGTAGCAAGCGATCGTAAATGTAAGGAAGGCTTCTCTTTGCTAAATTGATACACGGTTAGGAGGCGAATGCGCCAGTTTCGAGGTTATATTGGAAATTTTTGCTATTTGCTCAACAAATAAAATACAGTCAAACAGGCCACGAAAAGTCATAAATTACATGAAAATTCTTATTCCATTTGGAAAATATTCGCACTATATTCTTTAAAATAAATTGCAAAATTAGCACCGAAACAAGAGACATGTCTTGGTAAAAATAATACACGCTAGAAATGAAAGCTGCAAAGAAGTCACCAGAATTTGCATAACTGCAACTGGACCAAAAACGCGAAAGAAAACTTGAGGGAATGATTACAATGTTCTTGAGTACTTACTCGTTACATGATTTCGATAACGGCATCCTTTCGATTTCGAGCTGATATTTTAAGGATTCCACATTTTGTACTAAAAGTGCTTTATCCATGTTGTCGATAATGAAATTTCTTGGTTTGGGTTCTTGAAACTGTATGGAAATTTGCTATCCCGGGTGCGGTGCTTCGTTTTTCTTTGACAACCTGCTTCTGTCGTTTCTAAACTACGCAGATGGTATCGCTCTTGATCATGTCAATAGGTTTTATAGTAGGCCTTTGATTGGTCAGCCGTGGTTTGATTGTTATGCAGATAGCGTTGTCTATTGTTGTTTTGTCTCGCTTTAACCCACTGGGTTTGCAATTAAAAGCACTCATTGTCACCAGAGGTGAGAGCGTTTTATTCGTTGAAAGGATTTGTACTAATTCAACTACACGGCCATTTCAGCCCTCTGATTTCAGCGCTAAAGCGTCAAGCTCCGTTCTCTGTTAACGTAATCAACGAAACAGGTTATGTGAAAACGTGAGTGCTTTAACAGCCGTCAAAATCATACCGCTTCTTCTTTGTTACCACCTATTACATTAGCGACTATATGAGAACATCATATTACTTTTCACTTACATTTTTCAACGTTAATCTCAATAAATAGTTTAAAACGGGACTTTAGATGTATGAACAAGACTTACAGTGAAGATGCTTCAAGAAGGACACAATCTAGGCATGAGCTGTCTTTACATCCAAGTCTAAATTTCCCCCGTTGGCTCTGCATTACAACACAGAGAATGTCTCAAATTTTCTGAAATTTCAGACTATACTAAACTCAGAATAGGAATCTTTGGTTAAAATAGGTAAAAGAGGTCGTCGATTTTCTCCTCATCGTTTCAACTCTTCATAACGTAAGGATGTAACAAATTGCTTCCTAGTGGACATTATGTTGTCTGTTTTCTTTATCCTCTTTCCTCAAGTAACTGCCATGTGCGTTACAACATCCAATAAAATTTAAAAACTACAAAGCTAATACAGTTTAATGCAATCGAGGCTAAACAAACAGAGCCAGCTAAGCCAGCGCTAGGGATCATTTGAAATGGATTAAAGAGGTGTCTTGGTCTGCAATAAGGAAGTAATCTCTCTTTCCAAGTATGGAAAATGTAAACAACGCTTCAATAAGTCTTAAAGCCCGGATCAAAGTCTACACCAAGTTCCAGTGTAATTGACTTTTCTTCAGCTCTGATAAATACCATTCTATTCATAGTTGTATTTTATAAACATTCAACTGCATAGAAATTTTGAATTTAAAGAACCTAGAGGAAAATCAAATCAGCCTGAACAAAGGATAATTTACAGCTGCCCGACAACAATTCAGGTTCGATATTTTGAACCCTCTTTTTAAAATGGGTACATCCGTGCCTATGAAGGAATAGTATGAAAACAAAAATTATAAATCAGGGTGTTGAGCACAAGAAAAGTGTGGAACACATTATGTTTTCAAAATGGATGGGGTAAATAAATACAACTGAATTATATTTCCAATTATAGCTGCATAATGTATAAGTTGAAAACCATTTTTGTTCGATCCACAGTTTTGCTCATTAAGTTAAAGCCTAAAGAATATCGAAGAAGCCCTTAGGTAATTTAGACGACCTTGCTTGTTTGGGAAATCGTTGGTTTATTTTAGTTGCTATAAACGGGAGAGGATCACGAGTGGCGAGCAAATACAAAGTTGATTCTAAAATCTAACAAAAGCTTACCATGGCACGTAAAATAATGTTCAGTTGGTAACAAAACTTAGCTTTCTTAGTTAACTTTCCAAACTTATTTCAAATCCGTTACTATTTGTTTAAGTTGCAATGGGATTGCGACTGCGTGATAGGCCTGATAGCGATCCCTAATTGGCCATTGTGTATACATTTATGGGTGCATCCAATGTCAAATAGTGCAAAGAAACAATTTTTGGTAGAACCTGTACCTTGATCCACTGTTTTTATTTGCGAAATTGCACTTTGATGAGGGGTCCTGAAACACACTGATGAAATAGTCCACGCAGTACACATCTAAAGCGAAGTTGGCAATCATTGGAAATGCGAGTTGTATTACGTATGTAATTCTAACGGAGGTCATGATATAACTAACATGCTAAACAGAATTCTGTTACATTTCAATGTGGCAAGAATTATGCATCTTGTAATTATTGTAGTAAGTTCAGAAGAACTTTTTTGTGGTATTAAAGTACTGTGGGCACAAAATGAGCCATATAGAATATTGTCCCGACTTCCTGTTCTCAAATAACTTGCTATCGCTTGTTTATTCCCTATAGCATGTTTTCTATTAACCATTAATGTAAAGTTTAAAAAGTGTCATCTCATCCAGCAGTTTATGAAAGTATTGTTTGTTATGCCCCCTCCTATCGTGAATGGTTACGTTCGCAATTGGCAACTAAATTAGAAACTACCAAATCAAACTTTTGGTTGATGAACGTACTAAAACGGTCTTGAAATCAAACTCATATGCTGGAAATGTTGCTGAAGTCACTGCTTATGGCCCATATGACACAATAAATGACACAATATCAACATGGCTGCGGATTGGACATAACTGAAACACAACTTCATGTTCGTATCCTTGAAGCAATAATGACTTTCATAATCAGACCATTTCTTCACGGGGTAATAAAGTTGGCTTTGTATAAATTTTTATTACGATCGCTGATGAACTGTCCTTATAGTTTATGGCCTTTAGGAAAGCAAGTTGCCTACACCTTAGTTTGAGTTTTGACACCTTATCTCTTGCTTTATTTTTACAAGTTGGTATTTTTGGCACTTCTTGGCAGCTAAAGCCGCCTAATTTAAAATTTTAGATAAACATTGCCGCCGATTTAACTAGTGACATACATCAGGAGTAAATTTACTATACAAATATGAGAGTTGATAATTGACACATAAGTGTTTGTTAATTTCCAAAGGATTATTGTTCAACCAGGTGCTTTGTGTTTGTGTTAAAGACTATCATGGGAATTGCCACGCTTCATGCACTTTGTTGATTTTAGCACGGAAGAGTGTGTGATGTTTGATAGCAATGAAAAGATTGCATTCAAAACAGTTGTTTCCGCATGTTTCCAGGTTGAAAACCGAAATCGGTCTGGAACACGTGGTTTGATACCTCCTAGCTGGCAGATTATATCGCGATTGAAAAGTTTATAAATACATTGCCATTGTTAACATTGGAAATTACTGTATCATCGGGCTAGTTATTGAGAGAAAGTAATCAGGAACAATAAAATAATGCATGGTTTGTCCCAATTTTGTCCTGGTGATCTAAAGTTACTTCATCCGTACATAAATATTCGATTAGACCATTTTAAATTCACTCTATGCTAGTGTCATTTGTCGTTGTAACTTCATGTGTAGCGAAAAATCTCATTGATGGTTTCACAGTTAAGGAAACGTTTTCTCCTTTTCTTGGTCACTAACTTTTTCCTCGTACTAACAAAAGAAGAAATTCAAACAAACAAATTTTATCCACCCCGTTACCCTTAAAGAGCATTTGATTTTCGCTTTTAATTAGTGGATGCCTCTTAGTTTATCAAGTAAAATAGAAGTATAAATGTAGTTATTGAATACGCAGTCCCAATTCATGTCCAGAATTGCCAGATAGATCATGTTCTTCGTCGGCCAAACCGAACAGAGGAGTTATACAATATTGCACTTTTGGGGTTAAGTTCAAGGCAAAAATTCCCTGCTTTGTCGCCCAAAAATAGAATGGGAGGGAAAGTGTGACGTCACGATTTTGAAAATGCTTGAATTATCGAAAGGTACTCAACTTTCATATTACACTTTTAGTTAGAACTTCGATGGCCAAATAGAGAGGCCCGTTCCCAACAGCGAGATATCAGCTTTCAAAGTTTTGAATCTCTCAAAAAAAAAATTTTAATGCTGGTTCATAGCGTAAGAAACCAAGGAATATTAACAGAGTTTTAGACCATAGATATTTGAAATTCAAACACCTTTATTTAAAACGGCGCGAATCCAATCGCATCGTCTGAACCCCTATGTGACTAATCTTAAGATTGGTCGAAACTTTGATCTGACCGTGT
>JAAAKL020002568.1:0-25676 GCA_010016065.2 Carybdea cf. marsupialis auct. non (Linnaeus, 1758) | reverse complement strand
GCAAGTGTCTTGCGTGGTTTGCTCCATTTTCACCGAAATTTAGTAAAAGTTTAACTTCTATTTGTCCATGATTGTAGAAGCATGTCAGCAAAGATTTGGAAACTGATTTTGCGTCCGTTTCCTTAATCAGTTTAATAACATATAATAAAACAGTTCTTTATTGATTGCAGAAAATGATAAATTCATTAGGATCCCATGTAATAACAACGGCGAACAACACCACAAACATATACTGGATGTATTTTCTGACGTGCATTCTCTAACATGACAAGATAGCCCTTATAATAGTACACGACATCTATGTCAAAAAGCATGAGAGTCCCGTCCTTCCAGTAGAAAAAAATTCAAAAAAATCTGAGTAATGGAAAGCAGGAAAGTGTTGACCTTACGATTCAGGATTAAATTCTGGGTAAAGTGTGTTCCAACGGGTTTGTTTGCTCATTCTTAGTTACATTTTCATACCACAGATTTAAAGTCTGAATGCCATCCGTGAGCTTGTGTGTTGTCTTATATCTTTATGGTAGCTAACATTAGAATGTTTCACAGTTCCAATGTTTCTCATTTAACACTGTAAACTTCGAACGTTCGGTCTTTTGTGCACAGGGAGTGGTTTCATCATACTTTTATATCAGAAACGTAATGTGCTAATGTATCCTTGGCTAGGAGAATGCAATTAAAGCTTTGAAAAGAGAAATAGGGACGTCCTGAAAGGAATATTCCTATCTTTCTGCGAAGTCTTATGAAGGCACCTTCCATGGCAGGCTACGAAGAAAGAACCCTAAAGTTGTAATGTAGAAGTCTAGGGTTAAAAATTGCCGCTTCACTCAGGTATTATTGGTTATACTAAAGAAACAACTACCTCCTATATTCCCCTTTCCTCAGACAAATGCACACATTTATTTAAATGTTTCAGATGAATCTTTGACATTGTTTCTTTGTTTGATGCCCTACCGTTAACAACGACGATTGTCACTGTCGAAAAGATTAAGCTGGAAAAACATTGGCAGCCTCCCTTCATCTGAGGGAGGAAAAGAAATCAATGGTTGTTCCCTTTCGTATATACCAAATCCTTAATATCTATCTTACAAGACATGAGTAATCTAAAGTTTACGGAAGAAAATAATGAATAGAAAATGTTATACTCACATGGCTTATCCTGGTGTTGTTGTCGATTGCCAACTGAAAAAGGAATAACCAACTGCAACTGTGTGCCATCAAGATCGTACCATTGCTAACACGGAAGCAGATGTCCATGCTATCACATGCATCAGATATACATGCTTAAATTGTGTTCCTGAAAAACAAAATTCAGGGGTCCCCCTTTGTACAAAGGAGGGGCGATGACCAACCAGCTTTGTACAGGGAGGCGAGGGGATTACGAACCCAATGGTGCACCTATATGGATTGTCCATATAAGCCGTAACTATAAAAAACAAACTAGATACTAAATACGCTTTATTACTGAGTGAGAGCACGCTCTACCCCCACCCCCACCCCCTGAGCAGAAGCAAAGTACATTGGAAATGCACATGCGATCAAATATAGTGCAACTACAATTAGCTGGGCCAACGCGTTTCTTTGGAGAAAAATCCAATGATATAATCGTTTCCAAAAACATTTATAGTTACATTATGCAAATGATAGGGAGGAGTTCAGCCAATCATCGATGGCTTTTTATTCCCCCGGAAAAACCCGCAAAGCTTTTAAAATTTTTACTAAGTACTAGGTCCTCTTACTAAGTAACATGGGAATCATCTTTGTAACTCGTAGTTCATGACACGTAAACCTATTTGAACCCAACGGAACCCATCTGAATCCACCTGAAACTTTGAGCTCATCTGAACCCAGCTGTGATAAAAGCCGTAATTCCGGCCGAAGTAGTCTAAGAATGTGGAAGCCTTCTAGAATAATAGAATTTGCATGAGTTCTCTGGAAAGCAGTGTTTGCCTCCAAAAGAAGAAAAATGGGAATAGATCACTTAACCTAAAGGTTAAGGGGTGCAGATCCCCACTGTATAGTTAAAGTTTCATCTTCACTAGCAGAGACGAGATAATAATTGTGCAGGCATCCTTTATAAGGGAGGGAAGTAGATGCTAATGCTAATATGAGGGACGCGGGCTAACCCTTTGTCTACCACCATAGAACAGATTTTAACCAGAGTAGTTTTCACTGAGAATTGATATTATCCTGAGACGCTCTATTACGAAACCCCCCAACAATAAGTAAAGTCTTTAGTTACCATGGAGATCTTACTCTGGGACTTTCAAGTCCCGACAGGCAATATTGTACATAAAAACATCTGAGGCAACGCTATGACCAAAAATGTCTCCCGGGATTTAAAAGTCCCGTCAGCAGACAAAGGGCTAAAGTGAGAACCTCCCTCCTCTAAAACGATATATTTATGTTTTCATATATTGATGTGCCCCAAATTTGACTGGCAACAAGTATCATATCCAATCCTGTTAACCTGCGGATGCATTGCAACCTCCTACTCATAAAGACTCTTCATTTTATTGATTTTGGCATAAAAATACAATTTTAAAGACTTAACGGTATCCTCCTGACAATGTCACGATTATCTTGGGTCTGGATCCAGATGTGCTGCTAGCTACGAAGCACATCCCCGTGTTTAAGTTCCTAAGCTAGCAAGAGAATGGAAGATGTATAGTGACACCGGTGAAATCATTTGCATCAAGCATATCCCAAATGAAAAGGCACTGAAGAGAGCATAGGTAAGAGAGTAAGGTCATCATGAACATATGTAACAGACAGCTACCGTTTGTAGGGCACATTTTAAGAAAGATAGTTTGGAAAACATGATGCTGACCAGTGGTGTAGATGGAGCAAAAATTAGTGGGAGGGAAGGGGGTAGTGGGAGCAAAAGTATTCTATGCTGTATACAAGAAAAGGAATCAAAACCTGTGCAATTTTCAGTACTATTGATGGGCCTTAGTGGACTCCAATTTACCCGCATTGAATCTGGTTAAACTTCAAAAATATCTCACTGTTTGCCGATTACTCTGTTTTCCTTCAGTACCAAAGTACTTAACTACCAAACCAAGGCCAGTTAAAGTCGTTTGAATGGCTACGCCCAAACTTTCCATTACGTACCATATTGACCTCTATTGACGTACCATCGATGACATCCGTGCTATCGACACTATAATCTAGACTACGTGTTCAGGGGCGGATCTAGCCTAAAATTTGACAGTGGCTTGTGAGGTGGTGAATGACTAAGCATGGGTGTGGTCTTTGACATTGCTTCCTGGACCATGCCCGTTTAGGGGAAAACTTGAGGAAAAGGTAGTTTTGATTTACAGGATTATTGTTCAACCTTACTTTCCTCTTAACATTAAAAAACCGTGAAAGGTACTTTATTGTTTTATACAGTATTGGACAGGCCTGCTATTCACTACTCTTGATTTATTCGCATCTGACATCTGCGGCATAGAAAATAGGCAAATGGGGAGAGTCTTAGAAGCAACATGTTTTGTTTTCGTTCGTTCGTTCGTTCGCGATTGATAAGCTCGATGCATCTATTTCTTATGTCTGAGAAAATTTTAAGAGACGACCTTACATTCACAGCCTCTTCAACGGCTTTGAGAAGGGCCATGTTTACTGCAGGAGCTCTCTTCAGTCAGAAACAATTGCTTCATGTCGTGACATTTATGCTACAGATGGGAGAGGCTGCTATTCGCTCAAATTTTTCATTCCGAATTGCGACAAGTGTAAAAGTGGCTCGCACTAAAATTTATGGGCTTAGTTAACGATTATGATTGGTTCAGAGACAAACTTTGATCATTTCTTTGTTTGCTGACAGCAGAGATTATGAAACACAGTGTTTCATAACCTCTGCTGACAGTGTCCCGTGGGGAAGAAGAAACACGCTTATTCGTCAAAGAGTTAATTTCCATGAATAGAAGCTGGACAAGGGTAGCTCCTGCTCTTTTTGAATTTCTTAAATTCCCTCAAGTTATTGGCCGCATAGTACAATATAAGACAATCTGATTGGACATTAATAATAGCGGTGTGTACGTGGCAGGTTGCAGCAACAACAACAGGTTGTAAAATAAAGGAATAATGTTGAGTGTCTCGTAGAGAAATAGGGGTCTCTTAAATCAATGGTGTTATCTTGAAAATCTGACAGTGACTTTAGTACCCTTTGCTACCCTCTGGATCCGCCCCTGACGTGCCCCCCTCTGGATTCATCACACTAGAGTTTCATAATCTCTGATTACACACATACACACTCCCACTTACATTTTTCATTCTCACTTCAAAGGTTTTGCAACTTTCTGCCCGTCTAATTCTGGCGACTTGCCATCAAGTGGTTCTATTGTCCCCCTTTCCGTTTAGTTCATGATCTGTGCAGGAACTGCCAGGAAGGCGATAAGATAAGCCGATGTTACTGGGAATATAACAGCGACCGTGAGTTATGACTTTATAAAAATGATTTTTCTGCGCCCCTGCTACTGAATTGGAAGATGGATGGTAAAGAAGAAAGCGGAAGCCAAAGAATGACAATCATGGAAGCTTAGCAGCCTTGTCAACATCGATGTTGGGAAAATGATTCATTTAGCAAGAGACATGAGGCAGTACAAAATTATGGTCGCCGTTGTCCTTGAAGTGCAGCTCCACTAGTCAGAAACTTTTTGATATTCTGTTTATTTTACTGACCAGAAAAACCTCCGCCTAATTTCTTGGCGTACGTTGAGTGTACTTCACGTAAAATCGTGTAAAAGAGCTCAAAATTGCATTGCTGGCCGACGAGTTTGCCTCGTATTGAATTTTTCAGCATCAGCAACTGAATTGACCTGTTCCTTATGACGTCATTTTTTCCTGATGACGTCAAAAATTGCCTCGTTTCTGGAAAAAGTTGTTAAAAATCACGTATAGCTACGGAAAACTGTACGTGAGACCTACAGAACTAAGGTGATAGTTGGATTCCTACAAACAAAATAAACAAGATATTTAAAATATTCTGACCACTGAAGGTATACTTTAAAATATATGTCACGTGAGAGAGCAATGTGGAGAGAGTTGATGAAATGTAAGGTGAGAATTATTTAAACCCAGGCAAATGTTGTTAGAGCGAAATGCTTCCAAACCAGGGGGCCTGGATTGCAATCACGTTGGTGGTGATTGGTGACATTTCTTGTTGTCACGTGAGAGTTAACAAATGCTGTATAGAACGGTGCGTTGTTGCAAGGGTGACAGGGGCTACAATAAAGGAAATGTGGCGAGGAAAATGAATGTCCAATGTACTTAACACCTTAGCCAATCTGTGAAGAATAACGGAATTTTCAACCCTAAATTTTAAATCTGCTTTACCAGTTGACAGAACCAAACAAGACTGCTTGAGTCGAATAACCTGTTAGATAGTACTGGCTTTACGGTAGTAGAATATTGCGCAGTGGTAAACTAGCTTATAGCAGTTGAGAAGAACATAATAGACATCGTTTGCCACTCATATTCCAGTGTATTGCAATGAAGAGGGATAGTATATGATTTCCAAAGAATGCCGACTTACAAACGATACAGTGTCCGGATTTTCCAGTTGTTAGATTCACTGTTATGCCGACCTACGATACATGAATCATCATAATAGTTCGTAGGTCACGCGGAAGATTGTAACTTGTTGTTAAGGTTGTTAAGAAACCGAAAGTTCCTCTTAGAGACTGTTTTACGTAGGAGCCTCTATTCGGAAAAGAGGACACGGAAGTTATTCATCACCTGTAAATGTATCATAGATGTATTAACGTAAATAGTAATGTTTTCGGATAAGTACGTATTTTGATTCCATTGGTTGATATTTTAGTAAAGCTCCTCTTACAAGACATATATTGTAGATATTTTTTATGTAAATCAGAGTGAGATTGAGATCAAGATTGTGACGAGGCGGAGATGGATGATTGATTAGACAGAAAATTGAAACCCTCGTCTACTTTTTTTGTGGATTGCGTCTCTAATTTTAAGCTATTCGAAGAATCAGCGCTTGAGAACGAGAATTATATTCAACAATATCAACATGTTTTTTACTTTGTTGGATTTTGACCCTTCAAAGTGTGTTCAGCAGGGTTATCAAGAATCTGAATCATGATGACTTTCTTCCAAGACCAATTTTGTAGGTGGATGATAAAGACAATTGTTAACTACCACCCTACTTCATTACAAATCAATAATTGTATTCTTCTTAGAGCAAACTCAGGTACCTAAAGTAACTGTTAACATTATATTATTTTGGAAAATTTTAAATATTGTATTACCAATTGATGAAACTACAGATAGGCAATAAAGCCATGTTTTGAGTATTTCATAAGCTGACAAACCTTTCATCTATGACCAAGAATTGTCGGTATACAATTTCTTGCAGGGTTGTTTTTTAGCATTAGACGTATTTTCATTACAGTAGAGAGATGGGGTTTACTTCATATCCCCTTATAAGACATAAGTTAGCGACACGTTTAAAGTTACAGGTCTTTTGATCCAAATATATTTCCTCTCTTGGTAATCTCTTAAGTAAACAATTTTACCTCAAAGCTCAAAATGCCTTGTTGATTGATGTTTGTTGTTCATAGTTACCGCTGGGCAGGCGTGTCACTGTTTTTAGTATTAAGTGAATATCATGCTTCATAATGTTATTTGAGTAAATAATAGATGTCTGAGTCACTCAATGTTCAGGCAGTACATACTGTTTGGCTCACTGTGCTGCGCTGCAGTCAAGGGGATTAGATAAACCACGTAGAGTGGTTCCAAAGCAAATGCAATAGTGTTAACGAACAAGATTAGAATGGCAGCGTGTATCTTAGGAGCATCATGGATAATCTGTTTCTAAAGCAATAGTTTGGTGTGTGCAGCAACTGTTAAAAACCGTCTGAAGGACTTTTAAATCTAAAAACACCTTTTTATAGGACCTGGGTATGCATAACTAAACAAACCTTGTTGAAAAGGTTGTGACTACAAACGGTAGCTATCCTGTACACTGACCAAAAATTATGCTCTCAAAACCAACAGTGTAAACATAAACGGATTCAACAACTCCCTGTCATTTTGGTCATCATCTCTGTCTAGCAATTAGAGTTTAACAAGTTTAAATTGCCCCTCTACCTTCTCCAAAGTTTACCTGTAATTTCCTTGGCGTTGTTAAATCTCTATTTCCATGATTTTTAGGATCATTCCACATTATATGGGCACAAGCAATGTCGGAGAGCATTTTACAGGTCGATAGCTCAACTGATTTTGAGTAGAACTAAATTTGTAAAACTTGTGCCTACATTTCACATGGTAGTTAGGAAGAAAAATGACGGAGAGGCACAAACTATGCACAGACCAGCCACACCATGATATAATAGTGCCCATAACATACAAAATTATACATTAACTAGGCTATTTTACAAGTTTGATAATGAAAGATTGAAATAGTTGCACCTTTTGATATACAAAGATTTCTATTTTAGTAAATTATGTTTAAGGACGACCAAATTAGCTTGCAATGAAAGCTGCTCTCTTCTACATCATATGCAAGGACTGAAATAAGAGCATGTAAGCACACAAACTCTTTTACATTCCTACCCTTTTTCTAGGATCCTGTTACCGTCATTGTACAAGGCTCCTCAATTTTCTGCACTCGTCTGGAGAATACATTGTCACGTCGCTCTGCAGTTATATTTTCTCGTTCCCTACTTGATCACAAACGCCACTGCGTTATATCGTGTCATCATCGTAGCTTGTTCCTATTGACATGTGCTCTTCAATAGCAAGTTTTGATCTCAGATATTTTCTACGCCTTCATAAAAGATCAGGAAACACTTTCACATAGCTGCAGATAAAAAGACCTTGCCTTGAAACTAGTCTCAAACCATTCCTTTAGATGCCTGTCGATATTGAGAGGTCAGTTTGTATTTGTATACATGTTTTCAATTATTTTCACTATCGTAGTGCAGATACTGATGTCACATGGTATCTTGCTACTGGATTTCTAAGTCACAGTGACACACTGGAATGAAGTTTATAGAGTGAATGCTCATCGTTCCATAGTCTATCATCTTCCACTTAGCCGTCTAACAAAAAAGTCCGTTTCCTATTTTCTTTTTTCTAGGGAAAGCAGGTATTGATGTATTATTTGCATAATTTCTGCATCCTTGGAGGGACGATCGTATACCATATCTTCCAAAGAAGTCAACAAACAGCAATTCGCTCTCCAATTGCTTGGCTTTGTTTGTTGCTTTTCTGATGCAAGGGCACCTCACCCCAATCTGATTGTTTATGTTTTGTAAGTATATGATAATGAATTTTAAAAGCAGAGTACAACCCCTACACTGCTTTTATTCCGAGTAAAAATTGGCCATGGTGCTTCTGTCTCTTATTACCTTGATAGCTCCTAAAATTATTCTGCTACACTGGGAAAATCAGTAAGCAGTCCAAAGCATCTTCACTGTTATTTCAGCAAGTTGTGATTAATGTCTGTATGCGTCAACCTTTTTTTCCAAAAATATATGTGTAGTTGCTTTTTGCATTATTCCTGTGTTTCGGTGTTGTATCTTTTATATCTCCCTCCAGACCAGTTATAGTGGATATAGATTTATTAAGGGTTAACTTGTTTAACGTTTAGATTTTGGGAGGGTAATATTATTACTTGAAACCAGGATTTAACATCGCCCAAAGTGGATTCCACTTCTACAAAGAGAAGCAAAACCAAATTTGTAATTCAAACAAATTAAAAGATAGTCAAATTTCATCGAAGGTAACAAAGAACATTCTGGATCCTGTAAAAAGCTGGGAAATGATGAAGGAAGAGGTCAATCAGACGACAGTCCTCAAATGTTGGCCCAGAGACAACTCTGAAATTACGATGTAGCTGTTAATGAATGTAATTGAACATGTAAAGAGTGAATTTGAAATCTCGTCACATCGACCAATTACAGAATGATTAAGACTAAAC
This sequence comes from Carybdea cf. marsupialis auct. non (Linnaeus, 1758), assembly GCA_010016065.2. Lineage (NCBI taxonomy): Eukaryota > Metazoa > Cnidaria > Cubozoa > Carybdeida > Carybdeidae > Carybdea > Carybdea cf. marsupialis auct. non (Linnaeus, 1758). The sequence goes on along the minus strand of JAAAKL020002568.1, from coordinate 16,735 downwards.
ACTCGGAGTCAACTTTTCGTTGTTGTTGTTGCTGAGGCTTTGATTTGATTCGTGGAAAATGAGTACGATAAAATGCTTGCACTTGAGATATTGTTGCTTCTCACTTGTTTTCTGATAGGCCTTCGATGACTTTGTACAATCAAATTTCTTAACATCATAGATTCAACTCAACATAATTTCTCAAAAGTATTATGCAGAGGCAATGGAATAATTGCATGCTTGGAACATCGGCAAATGTAAGTGGAGTGTGATGCCTAATTGATACTTAAGAGTAGATGTAAACACTGCCAAATGAAGATCACATCAATCGGCATCAGAGGTATGTTTGATTATGTGGGTCACTAGTCACAAAAGCAAGTATATTAAAATTCCTGCGTTAAACCAGAACCTCCATAAATGGTAGCCCACCCGTCTAGCTATTCTGGGTGATTACTAATAACAACGGGTGGCTTCGTAGAAATTAGAAAACCCTATGGCATAAACCAAATATACCAAGGTATGGTAACATGACGGTTTACGTTAGGACAGTAGTATCTTTTCGAGAGGAAGTAGCAGGTGCAGAGAAGTAAAACGAAGATAGCATGTTGCTGCTATGAAATCAGATGTGGTGTTGGTAACTTAAGGTAAGCCAAAAAAGTATACTTAGAACACAATAATGTTATCTCTACGTTATCTATACCTTGAAAATATTTCAAAACATTGTCTAATCCGGGGATTTTATGGACGTGTTGATAGCAGTTATGGAAAATTGTCAAAATTATTCTCCTACATAAAATAGGCTCCATAGCAATGGATAACTATGTTCCGCTGTCATTAGAGCTATTACTAATATCGAGCCTAGAAAGTTTACATTAGCTACTTGAATCCTCAGTTTACCCACCTCCCCACCCCAAGAGATCCAGGCCGTACTCCTAAAGGCAAGGAGTTCCTTGATTTAAAGGAGTCTGGCCCCCGCAATTCGTTCCTTTAGGTTACGATAATGAGAGTTGTATGCGATGTTGATGCGAGTGACAATATATTTTCTATTTAATAGAAGGACATTCGAGGGTAGGCAATGCACGACGCCACGACTACAACGTCGGCGCTCAGAGTGGGGTTCCAAGTTTAAAACCTCTTGCCATAACATGCCGCTTTCTATTTAAGTAATCAATTACTAAATTTCTTATTTCTCATTCCAATAGACCTCAAAACTTTCCTCTGAGAAAACGCTAATGTCAATATATCTCATGAAACGTAAAACGCAGAATTAGGCAGATGACACATTCTTCTTTCTTCTTTTAGGTTTTGCTATCAGTTGTGTACACTACACCTCGAAGCAATTCCCTAAAAGTAGAAGTCGTGAAAAGTATGAGAGGTATTTTCTTGCTCTCTGGATACTAGTAGCAAAAGTCGTGAAAGTGTTGAATAATCCAATTACAAATAAATGAGAACTTCATTTCTAAGCTAGTCCACTGGACAGTTACATATACTAAAAGTTAAGAAAATGAAACCAGTCATATATTCAAGGACCTTCGTATTAAATGGATTTCTACGTATAGCTCACGCTGAAAGGAAGATTTCAAATTGTTCCTTGCGTGTCAAATGTTTTGTGACTCTCCTCTTTCGCTGTATTTTGAGGATGACTAATGGTATGGCCAGGCATAAAGAATAGAAATTGATCGTTTGAGCTACCACATAAAATATACGCAAAATAAGTCGAGTTAAATAATCAAAGCGGATTACAATATCATGCAATCTTGATCCTCTAGGAAACCTGCGTGAGTCATATTCTTTCTGTCTCAATTCTCCATGTCTTTCCAGTAACCACAATTGCGATAGATATTAGGGAGAATGCTAATCCACTTTATATCTCCTTCTTTTTATTTATTAATAAATGAAAACGATTTGGGATGAAAATAACAATTTATTATGTATCTGTATATGTATTTTATTAGTACCTTCTTAAAAATCGGACTTGAAAGCAAGACTTGAGATAAGTAAAAATGTGGTCTTGCAATGTACAAATGAAAGGAAATCAATGCCTACCCAGTGACAAGGTGTGGTTCTGCCATACAAAGTAAATACATTTTTGATTTTTTAAATTATAATATACGCATATCGGTTCATGAGAATCTCTCTGTTTAATTTCAATTCCTAAATTTGGTGAGATATGGCTTCTTTTTTGCTCTGTCGAAGCATCAAAAGTCTGAAAAATACTTTTCGATCATTTTTCTTGAATCCCGTACATTCTTTTCAGATTTGCCAGTGGGTACTGTGTAAATAGCTTGTTATTTCAATAATGACAGAGCAATAGATCGTGTGATACCTTGAAGAGAAAAGCATGAATATTCCTGTGCTTTAGTAGGGGTAAATGCCACACCTACTCTAATTAGCCTTTGAAAACACAATCTAATATTGGCAGGCAAAGTGTAAATAGATACATACAAAACCACAAGTTAAGAATATTTTTCTCTACCGTCTATAATTGAAGGATGGGTAGATCAGTAAATCGCAAAATGCTCTAATGTTCTTTCGCGCAAGATACCAGATAATACAAGAAATCATGGCAGATGGATCTGTTGATTCTCAAACTAGCAGTTAAAGGATAGGATCATTTCTTACATCGCGACATTCTATTTATTAACCACAACAGCATCATTATAATCGTGTCAAAGCATAATTTCGGGCATTCCATTAACATCCTCATCATTTATTAATACTATAGATTGTTGGGTACAGCTTTTAATAGCCTTATCTGATGAATTTAGACTATCGGTTTACTAGGTATCTTGTGGTTTTAACAAGTATGTATTTATGATCTTCACAGAAATATGTAGCTCGTGTAGATAGACATCGAAATCAATGTGCTGTAGAAAAACCACCCTATCAATTACTTAACGACCAACAAAAGACAAATCGACCATTCCTCTTGTTTCTTTTTTGCAGAACCTGGGTGAGAGATATAAAGACTGAGAATGTGAGTTTTCCAGTTCTTATCTCTATCTTAACAGTAAAGAAGTGATGTTTCCTATCTTAAAACTAAAGAAGTGATGTTACCTATCTTAAAACTAAAGAAGTGATGTTTCCTATCCTAAAACTAAAGAAGTGATGTTTCCAACCTTAAAACTAAAGAAGTGATGTTTCATATCTTAAAACTAGGACAGTGATTTCCCCATTATAAAAACAGAGACCGTGACGTTACCACGTTTAAGATTCACAATGTTACAATCTTAAAACTAAGATAGTACTATTATCGTTGTTAAAACTGGGACAATGATTTCTGGGCAGTGAGCTCATTTTTTGCAGTCTAACAACCTTCCAAGGTATTGATATTGAAATGTGTTTTTGATTGGTCAATAATTTCCTTTGTTCAAGATGTGTCTTTGTAATTTCTATTGACCCTATCTTATTGTGTACGACACAGGGACGAATGTAAACTTATTTGAAATTGATTTTAATGATTTCTCCTTTTCCTTTACAACTAAAAATAACTTTTAAAAAATTTTGTTTCGAGTAAGGTACCTCTTTCTCCTTCTTATTTTATATTATATGAAATAACATGACTAGGATTAGATGCAAGTTGCAATAGATTTCCACATGTCTACTCCAAAATATAGTAAAGTACAGTTATTTAGAGCTTCAAAATTTGTAAAACAATATTTGGTGATATTTAAGGAATGCAAACGGCAACTTGCTAGTCCTACAACGAAACCAAAACTAATTTTTATCTAAAATATACTAGGTGGTGCTAACTTTAAGGTTTTTCAGAAAATTTGGTGTCGATGTTAGGAGAATTTATATTAAAGTTGAAGATATCGTCAGTAGGTAACAATAAGTATCAGTTAAAGGTAACTTGGATTAGAGAAGGTTATATATTCCTAAGAAGTATAATACAAGAAACAGTGGAGAGTTTTGACTGCCATCGCTATTTTGATATTCCATAGTAGATAGAACACCAGCTATTTCCAAACTAGTACTATGCACGACATCAATAACATTCCTGTTTACTCTTCCGTGCATAACAGTAGCGGAGGTTCAATGAGCCGTAGGGTGGGTATTGTTTCAAATTTTCATGAAATGGGGGTCACTAGAAAGTGCTATTGGGGTACTTTTTGTGATTTTATCTAGCATTTTCAAGCATTTGGGAATTCTAATAAAAATATTATAAAATGGGGAATCATTATTACATGAAGTTACGCACTTTTCATAGTGCTCTATATTGATTATGTCATCTATTTCCCATCTTTTCAAGTAACATTCACAATTTTATGTTATTTTATTGTTGCTCTGCACCAATTATTTAATACATTGGAACATTTACAGGGAAAATGTCAACGGAATACTTTGTTAGTATCTGAAGCTAGTAATATTTTTACTTTCATTTATGTGTGGCCATGAATTAGGAAAGCACGATTTTATCGCTAAGTAGGGGATATTGTGAATGGGCTTTCCAGGACTTTTTCTAAATACGACCACTTCCAAACAGACTTGCTAAGCCCAAGACTTTCTTTAAGCCTCTCTGTGGTTAAGATGCTTGGAAGTCAGGATAGAGCAAGTTGTTACACTTGATTAACGCAGTTCAGAACATTAGTCTCCTTTACAATATTCTTTTGCGTCGTTAAAGGGCCTCTCTTAAAAATCAATTTATCGAGCCCTCTGGTTTGTAAAGCTGTTATTACTCATGTTAAGCCATTTTTTAAGCAAATGAACTGTGTCAGGTATAGATACAAATAACGTCAGACAATTCGTTTATATTTCAAATGAATGCAAGGAAAAGAACAACTGCGGTAAAGGAGATTACAAATGCAAAAATATCATTAAAATGTAAATATTTGGATTTCCCATGTCGTTATCTTTATCACCAGGGGTTCCTTCGTCATACGTCTGCTCTACTTCTATATTAATACTAATGCCACAGCACGGTCCAAAATAGCGAGGGGGGGCTAAACTTAACTGCGGACACCATCGCTACTGGAGCTGGATTTACATAGCATATGGCTATCAATTTTTGGCTATCAGAGCATGTGAATAGTGACTCAGGGTATTTTAGCAGCACGACAAATTATACATCCAGATCTTTTTTGCCCAAAAGTTGGGGGCATGGCCCCTTCCCCCCTCCCCCCGTTGCCTCGGCCCTTGTAATAATATAATAAGAGATAAAGTTGATAGTATCAAAGTCGACCTTAAAATGTCAATTATAAAATGTGAAGAGGAAAGCATGCATTTCAAAGTTTTTGATACAGGTACTTTCACATTTCATCTGATAGTTATTGCAGTATAATACGCATGCTGTTCCATGTCATCCGTCATTATCGCTAGGAATTGATAAATCTACAGTAAATTATAACAAAAACTTAATGTAACAATGCGGTCACACTCTTGAATATCAAAAGAACTAATGTAAAATGTACAAGAATCATAAAGTGAATTGCTCTTGTCAATGTGATAAGACAACTTCAACTATTTGGTTTTTTGTTCATCTATCAGAAATGTGCGCTTCAATTATCATTTGAGTACCCCTTTTTACATATTGTTCTCTAAATAAAGCTAAACTTTTGTTTTCTTTTATGTCGAAATGACATAACTTCTACTGATAGGGACTCGCATAAGTGCTAAATCCAACATAAGCTACTAGAGTTCCAAATAGTTTACAATAAATTGGTCATATCTTTGTAAAACGCCTTCAATACATAGTATTTGAAAAGAAATCAATATTTTTTAGTATGGAAGCAAACCATATCAATAATTCATGTTACAATTAACTAGCTCACCTTGCCCTCTGGTTCTCTAGAGGAGCCGATTAGTCATGCCAATGAAAAATAATCGTAAATTCTTATCAACATCCTATCAAATATTCCCTCGAATTTATAAACGATAAAACGCCTGTATAACTAATTGGTCCATCGACTGTTTCAGATCGTTTTCTGGCAGCAGAATTGTCTTGGTTGCTCCAAACAACGCCTGACAACATCATTCTACGCCGAAGCAATTAGGAAAATTTGCAGTTTTACAAAATTTATGTTCGGTGTGTCTTCCCAGTATCATGGCGATATTATCAAATTAACTCTTGACGTAGTAATTGGATGGGCTAAGCTCTCGTGGTGTATTTCGAAGCACCTGTTATCATAGATAGGTCTACTAAATAGTGCTTCGGCGGTGTTGGACCAAAATTTCTACTCTTTAAACAATAGATCTTTTAAGGTTGTTTAAAGTTCCAACGTCATTATCGTTGAAAGTCCTAACATTCTGGTTTCGTGCTAGTAAACTTATAGTAATGTTGTTACCTGTTCAAGAATCAACCACACATAGATGCTAATTACGTTTTATTTTTCATTTGTATTTATGATAACTCCAAATATTTTGCACAAAGCTTATGTTGAACATCTTGAGTTACTTTGAGTGCTTAAAAAGAATATATAACAAAAAATACTATAAAATAAAGAAAACAATACTACTCACTCTAGCTAATCACCGCACATTCATTAAATTAAGTTTCATGATGTAAACGTGGAAAAGAGGTGAATTAAGGAGGTTGATGGTTCTTGGCAAACGAACCACAATTAAAACCTTTTATAATAAACAGTCGTTAAGTGAGCTATTTTCTGTTTCATATTAAAATAAGAAATGACTAATAGGTCAATAATGTTTGTAAAAATGTACTCTGAAATCCTGCCACTTGATACCATGTTTATAATGACTGATAGTAATGATTTTGCGCTGATGGGGAGAGGGGGTACTTGCAAAAAAACCGTGCAAGATCATCTGATTTCTCGGGTATTTTATAGTGTTTTGTATAAGCAAGTACGTTTGTGGCAAAGGAGTAAGAACTTTCCTGAGAGCGGTGTACTCGTATTGGGGGTGGTGGACATGGTGAATACTAAATGTTCTGCGATGATGGTACTGTCTTTTCCTAAGTAGGGATGTGAGATATATGGAGGGTGTGGCCACGTAGTTTATAAAGCTTCCTTTGAAGACCACCGATCCGGGTTTGAGCCCAGGGCAGGTAAGCATTGGCAACTTCTCTTCGCCACAGTCAATGGGGGCACCCATTCCAGGTGGGTGATTGAGAGACGGAAACTCTAGAGGCCCGTTGGGTGGAATTTACCTGTGTTTGGATGGCCCAGCCTCATCATACTGGTGTCACACTGAGTATACTTGATGGCTACGTAAGAGTTACAAGTGACTGTGGTCTACTGAGCCACTAAAATTCTAGGTCACTGAGTAGGTCACTGAGTAGGTCTCTTAGCTAATCAAGCTGTTGAGTACTCATGCGTCGATATCGAGGGAGAATATATTATCCTATCCTATCATGCTAGTGGTAATCATACGTTATCCATGCCAAATAGTTCTGACGAGTGATTTATTTTTATACCACATTTAAATAACCGTACATAGCCTCTATCATAAAACACCAATGTCACAAATTCAACCCATTTTTGTTTTTCGTTTCTCTTTTTGTCTGACATTCCTGTAAACTCTCTTTGACGAAGTAGTGAATGTGCTTTAAATCCACACCTAAAAAGCAAACGCGCACAAAGCGTGTTTGGCCAGACAGGATATCCACGCTGAGTATTTTCTTCCGTTTGTTTATTTTAGTTCGATAATACCATTTAACTGAAGTCAGTTTGACAAATATTTTAACTGCAAGCCATTGTCTCATCATTTGGAGATTTGGAGTGTGATATTTTACAACTACAAACAGCAACGAAGACGATGGGTACTACTTGCAAATACCTACCACTAATTACGTATTATGTATTTCCAGTGATCATGAAACTGTTTCATGATCGCTGGAAATACATCAGTCTATGATATTTCTTTGTCATTGAAAGCTCACAGTCAAGGGGAAGACATAGGAAAGGTATTTTTTCTCTATGTTTTCATGTGTGTTTTTTTGTAAATGAAACAAATGTGTTGAAATAAAAAATACAAGCCCAGAGGGGGTCTATTTAGTGAGAGTAGAGCAACTGCCCAAAACCCCAAATATTTGCCGCCCCATGAAGTATAGAAATAAGTGTCCAAGCACAATATTCTACCTCCACATGCGAAAAGGTTTGGGCCGGATTGCTTGATTTTTCGCCATTCCTGAATGATAAATATCATACATAAATTTCAGAATTGTTGCTGTTATTCGTAAACCGGTCACTAGAATTTAACATTTTAGATTAAGAAGACTTATAAGCATCCTGCACAGAGAATGTAGCAGGATTCTAGCAGATTAAACCACAACGTAGTAATTCCTCTTACGTTAGCTGTTGGATAGAATAAAGCACTATAAGATGGAAAGTATTGGCTAGACAGGCTTACCACAGACATCAGAGAAAAGGTAACCGGCGCAGGATCCAGCTGATAGAAAAACTTTTCTGCTCTTCTCTTCTTGACAGGGAGTCTTTAGCTAGCATGATTGCATTCAAGTGGACAGAAGTACAGATGATAACGATAAAAATAAACCAAGTTGATCTAGTAATTTTCATACTTGATATCTTGAAGTTAAAAATGTTGAAAGTTTTGTTCGTTACGTAAACTCCCAGCTCCCTGTGAACTGTTAGTTATATAAGCTTGATTGAGTTCATGACAGTTTTTTCTTCTTCGTTATGAAAGTTACACGATGAAGTTGTCTCTGTCGTTTATCTCCTGTTACGTTAATGCTCTAGCTCTGAATCTCAACCAAAAAGCCCAGTTCTTAAAATGATAACAAATATGGTTTGATTAATATACAAGGACACTAGAACCTGAGATGGACCATGGTGAAATTCCTGGTAGTCTAGTCTCCAACACTAACATAGGGCGAGAAACCGCTGTTTTATATATTGAAGGTACCCCTATAATCTGTTTGACGCTGTGTCTACGGAAGGGGTAATCCCAGTATTACATAACTATGATGTTTGCTGTATCATGTTGCTTTTAGATTCCATTTAAAATCGTGCATACTGTCACATTATTCGAATAACCTCAGTGGAAACAATCGGGTGAAGACACTGATGTCTAAAAAACTCTGGATGGAGCATCTTCCGTCTCAAAACGAGGTCAATGGTTGGACGCCTTTTTATTAACGCTATCAAAGAAAACTTATTATCAATATTACGTAATATGGAGGACCTTCCGCGCTATTTTTACTTCTGGGGGCTTGTGTTCGTGACCACACTTTTCCCTGTTGGAAACAATAGGATTGCTCGATCCAGTCTTTTTTAGAGATCAGTGGGTGCAGACTTTTTCTTTTGTTGCCAAGGTCCACTATCTATTTTAGTACAACCCTCAATCATAGAACCGAAATGTAAAATAGTACCATAAAATTATGATACCTGCCATCAGTCACCATGTAAACTTCATTTGAAGTAGGAGCAAAAGTGTGTTCTCCTTTCCGTTATTCTTTTATCGAAGAAAGGTGTTCCCTTCAAATTTTCACTTTTCAGAGTGATCTTAATAACATGATACAATGTCTCTGCAACACTTTCTACATTTTATAGTGTACTACAATCATCTGCAAATTAAGCACACAAACCTCCAAGTGTATCTTCGTGGCAAAATGACGTCAAACAAAGCCTTAATGAAATGATCCCTTTGCCTGATGCTGTGTCTATGATTCATAGCAAAAACTGACTATTTATTTGCCAGGGTTTCTTTTTCCTTTAGTAATGAACTCAAGAATCCTTCATTCAAGACATTCTTGACCCCTGCTTTGAGACTGCGATTGTCAGTAACTCCTAAAAATGGTGAAATCGAATCGAACTTTTATTGTGATTACGGAAAGAAAAAATATAATCCCAACAGAATTCGAGCTTCCACCCATACTTTTGCCGAATGTTTCTTTATCGGGCAAGATATGCTGATGACACCATACACCATTTTCTCTAGTTGTAATGTTGCTCTTAAAGTTTAGTCTGATAAATAAGACAGACAAGGAGGAACGTCAAGCTTCAGATTTAAAAAGATATATAAATTGTAACATGCAACAGGTTGCTCATGAAGAAACTTAGGTTGATCATAAGCAGAGAAGAGGTCAGGGAGTTGTAATTAGAGCTCTCGTGACTCATTTCTTTCTTGAATTTCTTAAGAACCAACTTTCTATGGCCTAATCGTGAGGTGAAAAGTTTGCTTCTGTTTGGTTGCCCTTTTCAATATGACCTGCTGTGCCACACCCTTGGTCCCTTGATCTCTCAGCAAATATGGTAACTCTGAAACACTTTCGCTAGCACCTCCATGATGTAATACCAAAAGTAAAACATTTTCCTTTAAGTTTCCTCAATATCGACTGTCTTCGCATCCCTGTGAAAAGAGTATATTCTATGTTAATACAATATCAGTACAGATTTGTTGAAGACTGCCATATTAAGTGCAACGAAGAAGCAAAAACCAGTGAAGTGTTTGAGACACTAGAGGATTTGAAATAAGACATTTTTAAAGTGTACCACAAAAACATAAAATTCTCAAAATTTTCTAGTTCTGTAATATCTTTTCAAAATTTGTCAGTTCAAATCTTATCTTCCCAAAAGCGCTTTGAAACGTTCAACTGGTTTCGGACAGAGCGATGGGCCAGATTGTAGTCCTTCGATGGTCACGTCATGCGGCACAGAGAGGCTGGTCTCCAAAATTGCGTAGAGTTGGATGTCGATGTTCACCGTCCGTCTACTGGTGGAATGTTGTGAGCTAACGTAACGGTTAAAAAATAGAGTATGCTGTCAGCGGAGTTCACTTAGTTGAGTTGGTAGAGTATACACAACGAATGTGTTGGTCATGGATTCGAATCCCGAAAGAATTTTCTATCTCTTTAGTACTTTTCAAAAGAACAAGTAAATGAACAGGGTATTATCAGGTGCATAAATGATAACTTACAAGTGGCCCTTTTTATTTTCCTTGTGTTATGATTAGCATTATCCGGTAGTCGTTCCTAGCAACTTCAACTCCCTTCGTATCCACGAATTCTCAGTTTATAGCCCTCTCGTTGTTCTCATCAGTCAAATGTTACTTATGGGTCACAAATTTTCAGTGCTTAAATTACATATGTATTGCTCTCATTTGCATAGCTTTGCTACAACATAACAGATATATGAACTGCAGTGATATTATGCATCAGCAGCACACCAGACTTCACTGATGTTTTGGCCATTTAAGTAATGTACATCTCCATCTGGCTGGTCCGTACTGCATCAGGGTAACTTTACTCAGTGGTCCTACTGGTGTTGAAAGAGGAAATAAAAAATCAAATTTCATAGTTGTTAGTTGATAACCTAAACGTTATTTAAGTAATACACCACCATGACAATTCCCAGTCTTGGAGCAAACAAGTTATTAATTTTAACCTGGGAACTTGCTAATTAATCTGTCTACATTTTGATCAGTTCTCATTCAGGAGAATAGTTAACGGAGCTTCCTACCAGTAATTCTCACATAAATCATTACTCGTAACTTTAATTTTACAATGTTACGCAAGAGTTGCACGTTACACGCCGATGCACGATTGAGCTCGAAGATGTATTAAATATCAAACGAGCTCCAATAAATGTTGAGAAATCTAAACAATCTCCTTACAAAAAAACTCTCATTTCTGATAACCACTTGGGGGGAGTCATAGTCCCTACAATAATTTCCAAGGTGATTGATTGAAAAGTTTTAACAGAATTCAATTCTTTTGCTGTTAAGGTTTTGGAACATTGAAATCATTTGGGTGAAAATCTATTTTGCTCTTCCTCCAACGAATAAATATTTGGTTGTTACGGCACTGGACAAGCAGTATGTTTGAATTTTATGCACACGGCAGTCATGTCTTCAATTCCTTTAACAATGAAGCTGCTACTTATGAACGGAATGAATTGTACTTGTAACTTGCACAACCTCCAAGATTAGTTACTTTCACAAAATAATGCTGTCCATAAACACGCGTCACTGTTTCATCTCTTATTGAGAGCAGAAATGCCGCACTCAGTACTATCGATTTCATTATTAAGAAATAGTCATTCGACGGGAGTACTATCTTCAGTTCTTTTGCTGCCTGCTGACAATTATGCCATCCGTTGTAAGCAGCTATTCACTTATTTTTGACGGCATAAAACAGTGCCTTTAAAATCAGCTAGAAATCCATGGTAGCCGACGTCTTTAACATAATACAAAGACGAGATATCTCCTAGTTTCTTTGTCATAAACATACATCTAAATACTCTATTCAGGTCTATGTCATAACCGTTTGTAATAGTTTAACAGGGATGAAACTATTTAGGGTCAATTTTGAAAGTTACTGACATAAAAATTAGGGGTATTGGGTCTATTATATCCGAACGAAGCCAATACAAGGTTGCTATATGAGTCCAAACTTAATATCAGATTTTTGAAAGATAAGTCCAATTAATGGTGTTTCTCGGACCCTATCAAAAATATGTCTCAAAAGATGTGTTGTTCTGGCAGGGAAGCTGTTGTTGTTACTAGCAACTTATTCCCTTGTCGTGTGCAAAATGCCTTAGGGATTTGCAATGTTGAAATAACAGTTGTTTCCATTAGCTATTAGGCCCTACGTATTGTATCGTTACATAAACATTATTTATTCATCCCTTTGCTTTACTAGCTTGTTTACGTTTCCGAACCTGTTATCTTTTCTGGCATGTACCTCCTGCTCATTGTTGAAACTAGTAGTCTTTTTCTTGCTTGGTTGGTAAGGTTGGTTACACACAGTCTGTCTCTGTTGACATAGCTCGTCTTGGTGAGAAGGGGTTTCAGTACATCGTATGGCAGCATGTTTACGTTTCGTTCTGTGCTAGAGCAAAATCTCTTCGAATATCTATCGACAGATTTCCCAGGCTGAGCATGTTCACAGCTATTGCAATTTTCAGCAGTCTTCTTGAAGGTACGTACAAATTGAAATGACTTTTTACACACGTTTTTATCTCTCTGTTTAAATGAAGTATCATTTTGTCTTTGCATAATCATCAGCTCTTTTTTGATCAACTCTACCTCAACCTTCATTCCCCACAAGTGAACAACCAACAACCCACTTTGCCTCTTGCATTGCCTTTTATTGTAATGGTAGGGGAAGAAAAAGAGCAGAGTATGTTCCAACAAACGCTAATAGACCGTGCGATCTTGGGACATGAGATTTATTAGGGTCCAGTAAAATGGTTGACTTTCCTATGGTGCGACTTTCACAGTGAAGTTGTATGTGTAAATATATGTTGAGAAAATGGCTATAGAGAATAAAACTGTACAGTTTTCTAATTCAGCAAGTCTTACCAACTTCTTCTTGAACATAATGTTATCAGTTCTCTAGTTTCGTTCACACGACCTACTTTTTTTTCCATTCATTTCACTATCTGTCATTGTCAACAAGTGATGTTTATTTGCTTTTTATACAGCATTCTCTTGCCGTGTGCAGCTTGCTCGCAACATAATTACTTTCTCAAATAATTCTTACTTCTTCCATTATCACTGCTTTTTATTTATGTCTCCTTTACTATCTGTAGATATAGCCTTCATTCGAATCATAGCTGCGCAACTGCCATTTTTCTTGATTCTGACCGTTTTAGCCGTTGATATCATGAAAATGCATACTGTGAGATATCAATTGTCATCGTGATATACTTCTGCCTGGAGATTTTCTCATCGCTTTGAGACAAAAAATGAAGTAGACAAACGTGTGCATTGTTTGATAAACAGCACGTAATCGATACTTTTTCTGAACATGGTCACAACAAAAAGTGTATTAGCCAATGGTCTTTAATAATAAGTTTGCAGTACAAGTTAACAATTTACCTAGAGAAAACTTTCACAGCTCGAGAAACTATTGGCGGGACAAATTAGACCAACTGATTTGTCGGGTAGTTTGCACTGTTGCAAAGTTACGTCATTGAGCTGAGTGTGCAAATGTGAGGCCACCGAAAGTTTTCTTTGATTCGCGAAAAGTTCTTACTTTTAAACAGTATGGCGCTATTTTACTTTCGTACCCTCCTCAACATAGGCGCTAACGTAGTAATTAAGCTAACAATAGGCATGAACCCTTGTTGCCTGCATTGGCCGTTGCACAATAGACAAATCATTTCCTCCTTAAGCAAGTGGTATTGCCTGCACTAAAGTATACAATGTTCGCGATCGTTTTTAAAAAGCGACCCAATAGTCGCTAAGGATACTTCTTCGAAAGCAGCAAACTCTAGTATCTGGGCCATAATACTGGGAGTGTTGGAATCTAATTGTAGCAAGCAATAGAATTTGATTTAGCAATAAAACAAGATAGTGCAACATGGCTGACACAAGAAAAGGACTACTAGTTTCAACAATGAGCAGGAGGTACATGCCAGAAAAGATAACAGATTCGGAAACGTAAACAAGCTAGTAAAGCAAAGGGATGAATAGATAATGTTTATGTAACGATACAATACGTAGGGTCTAATAGTAAAATACCATAATTACTACACATAACAGTCACCCACTTTACTCCCACATCGATTATTAAATATCTTGTCTTATATTTGATCAGGTGATGTTTACTTAAGTTTATACATTTCTTTAAAATTTTCTAGATTTGTTGAGTCATAGAGTGTAACACAAATAGGTATTCCATTTGTATGAATGATAGCATGTAGGTAAAAGATAGTCTGAACAAATGTGCTACGGTATTATTTACGCATTGTCCCAGTGTCACCCAGTGTGAAACAAATGGCTTAACACACTTCACAACGTTAGCCAGAAAGTAGGATCTAACTGCGGTAGGGCATTTTAAAGCATTTGAGAATCTGGTATAATAACATATTGCTATCATGACCGATGTTCTTGCTATAAAGATGCTTTTGTAGATACGATATGCACCGGGACTTCATAGCATTTATCATTTGCTGTACATGATGCATAAAACAGATAAATGGCTTCCTTTGGTCCTACTTTTGATCTTCCTGGAGATCAACTTCGATCTAGTTAATCTTATCTCCTCGCGTATGAACTGACTACCCAGGAATCTGTACCCAAACATGGATCTAGGAATTTAAAAATGGCACCTTTGTTCCATTCCACGTAGTCTGTTAGTCGATTAGCTCCCCCAAAATATTATCTGTTAAGGGTTGAGATTGTTATTTGTTCATGAATCTGAGATATCGCAAGAGAGGTGCCGGAGGACAATTATACAATCCGTATCCAGTCCTCTCTAATCTTCAACCCTTTTTGGTTTTTCCCTCATCAACATCACTTTTTCCACACGAGGGGATCTTAAAAATGGCACTTTATTTCGATTATTGTGACTATTTAGAATCCATAATTTTCACCTGGCATTTTCAAAGCTATGTAGAAGAATGACCTTAGGCTTGGATACACGAGGGCATGAAGGCTTCTAATTACGTGACACAACAGGAATGAGGACACGAAGATACTGACGATAGAACAATACGATTCCTTAAAAGTCCTCCAACAACTTTGATCGTACTTAACTGCATCACCCAGAATTTAGGGACAACTGACCTTTATATCTAACCAGATTTTTTTACAATACATCATTTAACTCTAAATATAGATTCAATTCCTTCTATGGATACAAAGAGGATTGTCTAGTAATGGAAGTACTCGAGCGTTTACCTACTATTTGTTTTAAAATGTGGTGTGTAGGTTTAATCTAGGCTGCATTGGAATCATTGTAAATTTTACGTTGGTCCTCTTTCAGTTATGACGATGTTGTCTCCATGGACTCCTAAATAATAGCATTTAGATGCTATTATTTAGGAGTCCATGATTTTCTCTAACACTGTACTTAACAAGCGACTTGTATATTCTGATTTACGTAGGGTCATAATCAGTGGGTATTGATTATATGCCACACCTAGTCTTTTTCCCCATTTCACTTGAGATGTATTATCATGGGGTGAGCCTTCTATATTTACTTAAATGTTTTGAAAAGAAAACTTCCAGAGACTTGAAACATCATCAACATGAATGAAGAAGAACAAAAAAGTCAAGGAAGTGTATTCGTGAAGATCTCCAACCTTGATATTAGAGGGGGAAATGAACTTTAAAACACGATCGAAAATGAGGAAAGAGAAGAAATCATTGCAATCTGCGAGGCACTACGACGTCATTTTTAGGAGGGGATTGATAATAAAAAAATTTTTCTTAAATTTAGAAAGGGTAAATAAAACCTCATCCCCCCTTCAACGATTCATTCCTCTCAACCTTCGTCGTTCGTGCTCCTCTACGAACATGATAGCACGTTATGTTATTTTCCTAATGATGGCAGTCGTTTACACTGAATTGTAAATATTACGCTAACTCAAGGAAAACAAACAGGATAACATCACCGCAAAACAAACAACCTGATGAGCAAATACTGCGACCTGTTGAGGATGTTTACAATAACTCAACTCTTAAACAGTAACTCATTAAGGCGATTGTTAACTGTCCAATTACACCTTTAGACCAGTTGCCTGTGAGTTTTCCAGAATAATAACGATCTAAACCTCAAAGTATGTTATGAGTATGATTATATTATTTCCATTGATGTTGATACACAAGTTGGATTTAGCAGAGGAATTTTTCGTGGTGTTTTATCAGCTCTGAAAGCCGTGTGTATTATAAGTTTCACATGATGATATGGCATATTGAATTTGTTAAGTTTTTATGTGCCCTGACACAAGTTTGGTAATATACGTCATGGAACCACATGTCTACCTGTTTGGATTCAAAGTAATAAAAATTGAAGAACCAGCAACAGGAGGTCTTAGATGAAGGTCCACATAAAGCAAATATGTTTGATTCTTGAAACAGCTTGAAGAACTTGCTCTGTCCAATCCCCCTC
>JAAAKL020002567.1:0-25676 GCA_010016065.2 Carybdea cf. marsupialis auct. non (Linnaeus, 1758) | reverse complement strand
ACGAGAGCAGATGACAGAGCACAGTACCTCCGGGATCGTGGCAGGCAAGCTCAGGGTCGGTTCGAACTCACGACCCTTGGAGTGTGGGTCTGACACTCTACCACAATGCCGCTACTGAGTGCATGTGTATTTTTTTCACATGAGCCATGGTAGTTAAATTTTAAACTTTCCCATCTTTTGCTATAAAACAGCTCGTCTTCCAGGTGATTAAGACAGTATTTATAAAAAAATCAAGAAGGATAAGGAATTTGATGTCTTAGTCAGTATCAGGCCAGTATCTTACACACACAAATTTTTGTTACACGTACGATGAGTTTGCGATGTGTAGCACTTATAATTCTATAGATGTTCTCAAGATGACGTAAAGTACGGTAATAAACGTATGCATGTACACTGGTAATTTACTGGTAAGTTTGTACTTGACTTGTGTCAACAGTCTTAAAGGCTAGGAATGATACTCGGTTTCGTATTCGCATGGGGCGGTTAGCCTTGATTCAGAAATAGGCGTCGCAGACAGATTTTCAGTCTTAACCTTAACACTACTACGTTTTCTCCCAGTGTTGCAAAGATAGTTTTAACGTTATTATCAAAAATGTAAGCAATTATTTGCCTCTTGGCAGCAAAGCTACCAACACTGGGCATGAACGTGTTCCTTCCACTAATGTTTAAGGCGGGTCAGTGAGTCTGGCTTACAGATGTTGCCACTTACATGGTTTTTCCATTGCCAAAGACCTTACGGTTACACAATCTTTAAACGAGGTGCTCAGTAAATTGTGATATTGGTTATATTTTTGCTATGTCTAGGCTACCTCTGCTCTTCACCTTAATTATAGAGTGACTTTTAGAGTGCCGTACCAAGCCCCTTAAGAATGAACGTGGAAAAATTGCGTAAGGACTCAGAGCCATCTCAAATGTACTTCTACTTAAGACAAGCTGTTAAAAGAGCCCCTTTTGTACTTCCTTCTTCGGTTAAAAGCGGAGTGTAGTATATATCGCAACGACTCATTGATATCAGATTCATCAATCCCGACATACCTACGGGTCTGCACTGCGCATTATTTCCTCAAAGATTGTGCCTTTGACCTTTTGTTCATGGCGTTCGAGGCCGATTGATTCGTAACAAAGGTACAACTTTTTGTTTGGGCTTGCTTAATTGCAAAATTGCTTACACTGTTTGGTCCAGCTTCCGCAAGCTTCTTAAGTCGGGAATACTTTGGAGTCTTAGCAATCAAGAGTCCATGAGATGTTTTACTAACATTACTACTTCTCAGGTTGATACAATCAGAACAAGCTTTAGCAATTTTAGGCAAATCTCAGCTGGAGACAAACAAAACCTTTCAGGTTACAAGAGTACTGGTTTTCACTTCGCTTGATAGAGAGGCAACATCCGAAAGATAGGGTTAATGTCTTCACAGTCAGTTCCTCCAGTTCCTTGTAGAAAGTCTTATGCTGGTTCATATAAGTTCATGTGACTTATCTTGAGATATCCTGAGTACAAAAATCCACATTGTTTTTAAAAGACACGAAATTCGTCAACAATAAATGAGGAAAAGTTGACTGTATTAGCCATGGTCGCTGTTTATCTGAACTTTTAGGCCTATCAATGAATTTTCAGATGACGCACTTTTGCGAGGCTGCGGCCAAATCGAGGCTAAAATTGCTAACCTGAAAAAAATGCTTTGCGTATAAAAGAAATTTAAGCACGGAATGCAGAAACAGCAAGGAGGACTTTTTAATATGACGTGCACTGAGACAATACTCAGAAAAAGACCAATCTTGGCGGACATGATATATGGAGACTTCTCAGACTTGCATAAAGTAGAGTTATGGTAAGCCAAATTGTTTCTTGTTTACGGTGCGTCAAATGTATTGTCAACCAAGTGTACATGTCTTAAAGAATATAATTTCAAGGGTGCAGGGATTCGCTTCCGACAAAGTACTTTCAGTAAGTACTTTTTAACAAAGGAGTTGCATCAGAAATTGTTCACATATTTTGTAGTCATCAGGAGGGTATAGGACTGAACTCTTTCAATAGTATGTTTCCACTGGAGAAACGAAGTTCTGTATGTAGACAAGGGGCGTAATTACTAATACTACGACAGAGGTCCACAGAAAGTGAAGGCAAATATATCTTATGATAGCGTGGTATTATTGTTATTATCATTATTAATTGGGTTATGTTTCCTACATATTCTACTTTTATGAAAGTCGAAGACTTTTCAATTAAATATTCACAGAATTACAAATCAACGATAATTATCTACAGTAGACTGCCTGGAAGATACTCTCAACTCTACAACAAAGATATCGACTCTACAAAATAAAACACGTGGCCCTACAACCTACAATACGACTCTGTGCTGCAGAAATTTACATAGCATGTTCCAAAATAAGAACGTAAGAAGCTACAACTGCGACATCTAAGGAGTAACAGAAGCATTAAGAGATGTTGCAAAAATAAATTCTGCAATCAGATAAATGAAGTGATCGTCTAATCTTGACATTAATTCTGCTAAGCAAAGAGATAAATAACGGCAACATACGTTCTAAAGCTCAAACATAACAAACGATACGCTAATTTCTAATGCCGTTTTACGTTGTCGAGCTACTGAAATCTAGATCTTTGTGCGCTAGATTATTAGTTATAGCCACTAAATCTAAGGCATTTACACTGCAATAGACAAAGACACACATATACACGTATTTCTTAAATAGTAAACCCCTTTCATCAATAACTTTAGGTAACACGTAAAGATATAGCAAGCCCACTACTGGTTGTTATATTTTAAATAGAAGGATGTATTTTTATGTCCGAAGCATCCATCAGAAAATCGAAAACATGTTTGACTAGTTCTACTCTAGTTTAGCACAAATTCGAACCTAAAAATGTTGCTCTTATTTTACGAAAAAATAGACATAAAAGCACTTTCCTGATGAAGATGGATCCGTCACTAATTGACAGTCATCATAACCAAACTTGAGTTAATTGGTTTCTAATGTTAATACGGAGATGTCTTCCAAAAGTATAAGTGTGGACCATTCTATTTAAAAGTTTTTAGGTATGAATATCTTATAGCTATCAGCCAAGATCTACTTGCTTTGCTAGTACATTTAGTAAGAATAGCTTAAAACATTCGTACATTTAGGCAATTTGAAACACATGATCCTTTAATGCCCAAGTCCAGTTGGTTATAAAAATACGTGTATGCAGATATGTTCAACTTATGCTGCTCTTCTTTTAATGTAAGTTTGATAATGGGAGACTCAGTGGGATACGCAGGTTTTGCCGACAGTCCTATAAAGGTGGAATGATTGAGGCATCACTTTGTTGGGAGTGTAGGTTTCCTTTCAGATGTTGAAAGCGTTACTGCTAAGAACACCAGCTCTATATATTTGCTAAAATTTGACACTTTGTCCATTGTACTTCCAATCTATATTTCTTATCAAGCAATCTAATCTTTGATGACATCATGTAGGGAATATGGCCCAATCGCCTCCTGCATACACCACTGGCCAAACTAGTGATAGAAGCACCTGTAAGAGTAACCTATTAAACACGGTAGGCTTAAATATAATCTACCCTATCTCCGTAGCGTACTCTCCTAGCTAGATGTTTACCTGATTTCCAACTTAAAGACATTCTTACTACAGAACATATCTATATTTTAATTCTGACGAATATCAGTTTCTGTGTTGAATATCCAACGGGGCATTTAATGCTACATTAAAGCCATAGAAGTCATCGGGTTCCAATGTGAAACTCGGAATGGTGAAACAAAGAATGTATAGATGAACCTACTAATGAAGCTGAGCACAAATAACTGTTAACATTTTGCTAACATTGGTTACGATCTGTTTAGGCAAGTCTTGAACTCGGGGTCAGTTGTGCTTATATGCACAGTTCTTAAAAAATTTCCTCTACAAAACAATAAGTCAACTTCGTTCTGTTAGGTGTCAAGCTTAAAACCTGGTTCACACCAGTGACACAAAAATTCGCACCACTGAATAATTGCTACACGACAAGGTGCCAGACACACCGATCAATAAGTTATAAGTTGTATTACTTTATCTGATAAAGTTAAATAAAATGCTTTCATCCATCATATATGCAAAAGGGGCTAATTAATACTATTCATGCTGAAACAGTACTCATTGCATATCTCGGGAAAAGTTCATTGCAAGAGCAATGCATGTGACAAGCTCCAGCGTGAGACCTCCAACTGATATCGATTCGAAAACGGATATTCCGTTACGTTAGTGACGGACATTTATTACAACTGTTTACAAAATTGAAAAATGTTTTTCAGCCTTATGATGAGTACGATTTTTCGACCTCGAAAAGACAGTTTCTCAAAAACCTGGGCCTTCATATGAACCTCGATTATGTGATAGATACAGTTTTGGGCACCAAGTAACCGCTACAATAACAACTAACTCTCACTCTCTCAGCTCAGCTCATATGTCCGACATTTTGGTGACTTCTAAAGAGGTACTAGAGCAAGAAAAAGGTTATGCCCTGCAAATATGTTCACGCAGTGCATGACTCTTTTGCGTGCAAAGCTATACCATATACTGTAAAAGCAGCTACATAGGAGCAGATTTGGCAACTAGTTACAAAAAACTATCCAGTACTATTCACGTAAGGGGGGAACGTCAATGCGGTACAAAATAAGGATTTTCGAAGAACATCTAGTTTTTAGAATCCTCAAAAGGAGTTGGTTTGCTATTTGAGAATCCGAAAAAAAATTATAGCGTTAGCTATGTTGGACATATATGAAAGCATTATGTAACTCGGTCCTTAACATTTTGAAAGTATACAGAAACTCTTGGATATAGCACTTTTACAAACGTTTTCTTTGGTCAAGCCATCAACGATCACCTAACTCAACTCAATATGTTCACGCTTAACCTACCAAGGGAGAAAGGACGAGGGATCAACTCGCACATACACTGGCAATGTGTTTTTAAAGCGTAAGAAATTACGGAAATCAGGTGCACCTCCTTAATCGTCAAGGAAAACGATGTTATTCTCTTACAAACTATAAGTCAATTAATATTCAAATGTCAGTGCAAGTAGCATTACGTCACTGGTGTGAACCGGACTTATGGGAAGTTCATTAATACTGTTTCAGTAGAGGCAAATCGGCAATACCAAAACGTCGACTCTATGTCACAAGGTACGTCATGTTTTGCTGTAAATAATTGGATAGTTGGAATTATTACCACCAATTTTGTCAGGGTCCTCGAAGCTCCTTCTGTAAACTTATGAATGAATAGATGTATGTGATGAAATACGTCTTGTGATGAATATCACCAAATTTGCAAAGGTCCTATGGCTTTTATTCGAAAACTTTGGAAAAATATATATTTTTCCTCTATCTTTTTATGTATTCTATCGAATTTACATCGTAGGGGAGTCTCTGTTGTCGCTTAAATGACGTCACGTGTTTGATATTTATGTATGAGGGACACAAAGTCGCCCCAATTACCACGTAGCGATTGTAGAGTAAGCAGTAACACGTTTCGTGTCACACATTTGACGGGTGTTCATGTCAAATTTCTTTTCACACACATTGAACTGTAACTGTGAACATTTGTTGGAGGCACTGTAGTGTCCGTTCACACTCGTTCCAATACGGTACGTTCTATCGCGTTCCGTGATAGTTATATTCGAGCATATGACAGTGGGCAACAATGAGATGTATGCTCATTTTTATGTGTTAGTATTGTTATCAATATGTTGCTAGTGTCTTTTTTTCCGTTTCCGTTTCCGTTTCTTCGATTTCTTTTTCCGTTTCCTGTGCTCTTCGTCCTCAGTAACATGTCGTTTGAGTAATCGGTCAGAAAATCGGTTATAATACTGGTTAGCATTGTTCACTAAGTATGAATTACTAGTAATGGGGAGGTCAAGGTTGTTATTGTACGAAGATAACTGCATAGACCTTTTTGAACCAGGATCTACAAAATTCATTATTGACGGTCCTTTTGGTTTAGTGGCCAACAATGGAGTCTCTGACTCATAAGAATCTACAAAATTTGAAGGAGTGGTTAACATGGAACGGGAAATCTGGTTATTTGTGTTACTGTATAACTGTTGGTAGTTTTGACCCACTAATTGGGGACCTGGAACGTTGTTAGGGTCTTGCTGTTGGGTGGGGTTGTTATTCTGACCTTGATTACCAAGGGGGCCACCAGCACCCCACCCTTGTCCACTCCCAGTTTTGAAGTCATTGCCCGGCTGTCCCGTATTTGGATTGACTGGTCCACCACCACCAGTCCCATGACCATATCCAAATCCATCTACTGGGTTTCCATTGCCATATCCATAGCCATAACCATAGCTGTATCCATTTCCTCCTTGATCTTGTGGTTCCGAAGAACTCTGTGAAAGGCCATGAGCGCCTGACTTCGAGTTCATTTTCCAGCTCTCCATTGGGGTCCGTACAAAAAGCATCTGCGAATTTCCTCCAACGCTCTGTGTTAAGCCCCTTTGTAGTCCAGTTCGAGGTGCTTGCTGAGTGCTAAATAAAGCTCGTGCATACGCACTCCGAGATTGAGAACCCATGTTTGTCGCCTGTGGAGTCCTTGGAGAGAAATTGTTTCTGCCGTAAATGTTTACCCTAAAAGTCTTGGGGTGCATTAATGAGGATTTATATTGCAACTGCCTCTGACGAAGCTGTTTCTGGAGTTGTTTAGCTCTTTGTTGCTGTACGTAGAAAGCCCATTTTGCCTTCCACACAGGACTCTTCATGGCAGTCATCTTGGCAGTTTCCACTAAGGCACGTGGACCAGTTATCCTTGATGGCATTGTTTGCTGCGATTCAAAGGACACCTTTGATTTTGCTGCCGCTAACGGACTGTTTGGTTTTGACTCACTTAACAGTACACGGCTGATTCGATTATCGGTGGGCACCAAAGAATGGCGAGCTGCTTCATTTATCTGACGCTGTTTAGCAAGAAACCTCTGCGCGTTTTGGTTCTTTAGATAATTTAGATTAACCGGTAAAAATTTCCGAAGGTAATTCACCGATGTTTGGAGAGGATGCGGTAGCTTTGATACTAATTTGTTTCCTATTGATTTTGTATTAGGTCTCTCTGCATAAGCTTTGGCTGCTGCGATTCTCTGTAAATTAGTTGGCAGTGGCTGCTGTCTACGCGTGGCTTTAAATGCCTGATACGGACTCGGCACCCCTGGGGTCACAGGTGCGGTTCTTAATGATGAACGATAATTCTGGTATTGCTGTGCCCGATTTGCTGTAGGATATACTGAACTCTTACGTTCACCCGAAAGAACAAGATTATTGGCAGAGTATCGGCTCAAACCCAACAAATGATCTAAAAATGGATGCAGATTAGATGAACCTGTTGCGGTATGACGTTGCTGATACTGTCCGACATCATTTAATCCTACGCTGCTTCTGGAGAGAGGTCTTCGCTGTAGGTTAATATTTGGTAGGCTTAATTCTGCTGACGATTGTACCGTCTGTGTCGTTGGCGTGTACATCCATTCAAGCAACTTATTCATTAGCCCTGGCACACTTGCCTGCGGCATTCTAGAAATCCCGGCCTTGGCTTCATTTCTACGATTGTTGTTTGTTGTTGTTGGAACGGCATAGCTGGTTGTGATTGTGTTGGCTCTTGGCGACAGATTTTGTTTAGCAGGCACCGTTGTCTTAAAAAACTTGGACAACTCCATCTCGGGAGAAGAATTCTCAATCTCATGATTTAACTGCGGTTGTCGGCGAAGTAAAAGGGCTTTTTGTGCTGCTTTCGCTTTCTCATATAGAGCGGCTGTCCCTGCATGGTTCTGTTGTTGATAAAATGTCGACTTCTGAACAGGTGCTCTCATTTGGCTAACTCTGGTTTGCGCTGCTGAAGACACCGGGCCTTGAAGATTCGAAGGGATTCTTTCCCGTGCCATTGCATTCTGATATGTGATATATGATGGCTCGGTACCGAGAAATGAATTTATATGAGCATTCTCCTTTATCTTTAGGGGTTCTATTTTTGTAACTATGCTTGTAATCCTTGTATCACTCCTGGCTGGGACCTTCATTAAGTTTGCCTTTAAGGTGTTGTAGGAAGCTCCTTGAACATACGTTTTCTTCTTGGGACCTGAATATCAAGAGATGAAAGTCAATAAATAGTGGCATAAACGGCAAGAAGGGGGTTAGAAATGTAATTTAAGTAGCTTCAAGAAAATTTTATGATTAAAATCCAATACCGCCGTCCCTCCTCAGCTCTCATTAAATAACTACTTATATACGTGCATCATGCTCACTTGTGGCACTGTTTACCCCCAACCCTCATTTTCAGTTCATTTTTAGCACCTGACATCACTGGTCCTTAGTTCCAAACTAGCCAACTCTCTATAGAAATAGAATAAAGGTAACCAATATGTTACTAGCTTTATATGTGGCTAAAACAGCACCTGGCGTTACACAGGTACGTTGTAACTGCTTCAAAATAAGAGTTGATGACCCCCAATCTGCCATAGCACTACCTTTGGTCATAATGTTGCTTCATTAATGACGTGTAAGCATTGTCATCGTCATTTAAAACTTGAAGTCTCTAGCCTCATAACCGTGGATGCCATTCCGGACAGACATAGAACAGGACTAACAGACTAAATTTTATATTTTTAGATTTTCTTTAATCATCATCATCAATAGGGCGCACCCAAATTCATGATTAGTATACTCCACGAGTCTCTGTTATTCATCGATTTCTGGAGATTGGGTATTCGAAGACCTGTGTCTTTCTGGAGCAACCTTGTTAAGGATGGAAATTTTCAACTTTCTATAACTACAGCCCCCTACCCCCTTTCTATGAAGGTAAAAAGGGGGTGGACAGTATTCTTAAACGATTAAACCTCCGATTTAAGCCACAATTATCGCTAACCTCATATAACGCAGGAGGAATCTAAAAAAATCTATGTTATTGTTCTCTTGTATTCCCTGACAAACCAGTTCACGTTTCCAAACAAATCATCATGACGAGGGTCATGACCACAATTTTAATGGCAGATTTAGGCAAATTACGAAATCAACAATTCAGAAAAGTGTAAGGATATATCAATTCCACGTTCTACCACAAGTATATATAGGTTACGGTAATAGGTAGATATTGAGAGTGAAGCTTTAACCGATCCATAGTGATCTGTTCCCGGTGTCTGTTTTAAACTTTAAAGTACTAACTGTTTTTATCATCATCACTACAATTAACCTTCCCTACGACAATTGCACGAGTATCATTTTGACCAGGCAAGTACAAAAAGTAGCTTCCTATTGCTACGGTTTCTATGTTAAAATGTCGTTGTATATTTTTTCTGATACGAAAGAAATTCCGTTTTATCTCTTTTTTATAGAACTACAAGTAAACGCAACAGATATCGGTTGAGATTGCTTGTTTTTCACCTCTGATATCAACTATTTACATCACATGTTAGAATTAAGCACCATTCTCCTCTATGATATACTTGTCATCTTTATGAGACAAAGACTCATTTTCCCTTAACTTCATACCAATTTTAGAGTTACGTTAGAACATCAATGCACTTGATTCTTTCATATAATTTGATGAGAATACAAAGATTCATTTCATACACACTTGAAGTCAATAGCTCTTACCATTGAAGTACAACTTGCAGTGATTCATTAAGACAAGGATTTCATATAATTTGATGAGGATACAAAGATTCATTTCATACACACTTGAAGTCAATAGCTCTTACCATTGAAGTACAACTTGCAGTGATTCATTAAAACAAGGATTTCAAGTCTAGGTAGGGCGCAGGCAAAAATGTAGAATTCGTCCACCATGCCACGAAGGAGTCGATTCCCATAGGTGTGTTCATGTTTACCTAGACGAAAAATAAAAAAAAGATAACTTTTCTTGTTACCAAATTTAATGCTAAAGTTTAATTAACTCCTGCAAACTTGCAGCGACAGGTGTCTAGTAGTTCTTGTTCTGCCAATATTACAAAAAATGTTAAAAGCCTGATTCAGGTATAGAACATTTTTTGCGTCGTCTGTTTAACTAAACGTAAGTTTTTTTACCAACATCCCTTTATTGTTAATGAGACGTCTATGCAGGAAGGTCTCGCTTGCAAATTTCGGAGTATTTGTAGAGCTTACCTAAGAGACCGGTGTTCGTGCTTGGCTAAACCGTGTCCCAGCTGCATTCTTTGGATCTCTCAGACTAGATTGTCAGCTCTCTTCCCAATAATCAGTTACAGGGTGATTCGTTTCAATGAGAACTCCTGTTCACGTGCTGGACGCACGATGTTCATTCCATTAGCAATTTCTATGAAAATTTAATGCTGCGACATGATACTCTCAATAGAATCTTCTCCCACGAAATCAGATTTGCAAGTCACATGTCTCATAATTTAGATCTCGATTAAATGATTTCATTAGTTATAACCTTAAGTGCTATTTACGGGAATCATACAGAGAAGTCGATCACTCTTTGCACGGAGAGCCAAGTATAACAAACTTTCTATCAATAAAGTTCATTTTTGTCAAACATAAAATCGGATAACAAACCACAAATAAAAGCAGATTTTTATGCCCGATTTTTTATCACTCGATGAATAAAGGAAAACTTTTCGATGGGATTTTTTACTTAAGAAAAGCTTCTTTTGGCGAGTTCAAAAACACAACTGCTTCTTTTCTTAATCAAACAAACTGACATGTAATTTTGTTCACTCAAAAAACCAAATGGCTTGATAGTTTTGTCTCACTCTTATACAGCGCAAATTGGTTGGTAAAATGGCCGGTGATGTACATCATATCTTTACTTGAGGCTTTAGCAAAGCAACAATAAAAACTATCATCTGCAAAGGGTTTAGTGCGTAGTAAACTATTTATTTTAGCTGGTTAAGGCAATAGCATCGCTTCCCACTAACATAGACACCTCTTACTGTTTGATTGCGAATTTCTATTATTACGTTATGCTGAGGACAATTCTTGCTTCCCTACGACGTCAGCTCGATATTTGTCGGATCTCAGGGAAGCAATTAAAATCTTTCGTAATTTAGATTTGGCCATTGGCATCAAGTCTTGAAGATTTGACAATTTCTATTTCTATGGATTGTTAAATATGACGACTAATGAGTAAGAGTAAGCAGTGAAAGGTAAGAGTGGAAACAGTTAATAATGAAAGTGAAAGGAGTGGCCAGTGAAGTTGAAAGAGTGAACAGTGAAAGCTGAAAGAGTGAGCAGTGAAAGTTAAAAGAGTGAACAGTGAAAGCTGAAAGAGTAAGCAGTGAAAGGTAAGAGTGGAAACAGTTAATAATGAAAATGAAAAGAGTGGCCAGTGAAGTTGAAAGAGTGAACAGTGAAAGCTGAAAGAGTGAGCAGTGAAAGTTGAAAGAGTGAGCAGTTAAAGTTGAAGAATGAACAGTGACAGTAGAAAGAAAGAATAATGAAAGTTGAAAGAAAGAATACTGAAAGTGGAGAGAGTGAACAGTTAAACTTGCAAAAGTGAATAGTAAGAACTGGAAGAGTAAACTGTAAACGGTGTAAAAATTAGAAAAATTTGCAAGACTGACCAGTAAAAGCTGCAATGGTCTTACCTATCCCTGCTTTAACCAACCAGTCTTGGGACAGATAACCACTTCCAATGTCTTCTCCTACCAAATCTCCATTCAGATATACCTAGAGGAAAATTGAAGTTGAAATGTTTCATTGGGCAAAAAAAGTTGTGAAAATATTTTTATCGAAATTACCTCATGCACCTCAACAGCGTTACGCTCATGGCCTACTGCTTATACTTAAACGTGGGGAGTTGATTTTAGATTTCAGAGCTTATTATTATACAAGTTGAACAACTTTGTTTAACTTTGTTTAACGTTGTTTAACAGTACACTGCTACCTAATATTTGACAAAAATGACATACTATTTTAAATCGTGTCTGTCTAATTGTATATGAGTTATAAAAACATATATACTTGGAGTAAAATATATTAACATATATCACAGATTTCTATCACAAGTTTAGAAAAATGAAAAATGGCATTTTCTGGCTGTCTGGCTTTTAGCAATAATACGGAGTCATGTTTGAATTTTCTGGAAGTGGTAGCAAATTACGTGTCTAGTGAATAAAATCTTCGAGTGACGAAGGCAAAGGTATTATCAAACGTACCTTTCGCGCATGAACAGTAAATCGGACTTCTTGCTAATTGAGGCTTAGCTTCTATAAGGATCTGGTGTTGCTTTTTATTTAAACTCTTATTGGTATCGGAAGCCTTATTATTATGCCCTCATAATTAACAAAACTCGCACAAGTATTGAATGCAATGAAACGAAATAGTGCCTCGCTTGATTAGTTTACCGTTACCGCAAATCCAAACAATAGTTGTTCTACTTCTTGCCAGAGATGGAATACTCTCTTACCAAAAGTTTGCTGGTGCGGTAGAACTTGAGGTAAGTAACGGGCACGTTATCGTTTAAAGATTTTTGTCCAAACTGGGAACAAGAATCGCCTGTAATGAAGAGGGCTCTTTTAATAAGAATATATAGGATTTGGGAATAGTGCGGTACGCAGATTAAAATAACACATGACTGATCTCTGTCACTTATGTTATTGAAAAGTTCATACGTTGTTAGATATTCTGTTGAACAAATCTTCTCAGTACCTTACAGCACATGTCGAGGAGCAATTAAAGTCAGACCGATTAGTATTTCAATGCTAGGAACGGCTGACATACGGTTGCCTGTAAGACTAAATAAATTTATTTCTTAACCCTTAAAAGGGTGTTGCTGCAAATTTGCAACAAAACAGGGGTCAATGCGCACTCAGCGTCACTTTTATAAGCCGGAGATAATGGAGGAGACTACTTGCTTTCTAACTAGACTAGCCTGTCCTCTGTACTGTCAGCGGGTGCTGAGTAAAATTTTGTGAATATTTTTATGACCATAACTGCCACGTAAAGGGTAAATGTAAGTTTTAAATACGTTTCTTGATTCAAAGGTAACAGTTAATCAAGTCATAAGCAGATGGAGTGAAGCTGAATTGCACCTTAATACGTCGCTCACGTTTAATTCTTAGCAAATCCAAATAACAATTATTCTTCTACACGGCCTCCATAAGTCAGCCTCATTCGGTTTATAAATAGTGTACCACAGGGTTATCCATGCTTCAGGCTTGGGAGGAAATCTGGTATAAATGTAATATCCAAGCCAACGGTATTTCTTATGATAAAAGAAAATCCACGTTAATAAAAGTAAGCCAAATACAAAGGGGAAAAGGGCAAACACAATCTTAAAGACAAATTGAACAATTTTACTAGTTGTAGTTCCTTCAGTTTTTCCAAAACGTAGTGATTCTAAAAATGGCAGGCAAAGCTACCTCCATAATATTCCGTAATGTTGTCCTTCCATTCAGAGAAGCCTACGCGATGAGTTAAAGCTTGAACTTAGATTCAGAAGATCTTCCCAATAATTCTTATACTGTTATATTGATAAATCCTAAACTTTTTCAGATTGTTTTAACGCTAGCAGTTATAGCCGTCAGTCTGTGGACGTGAAGTCTTACCCTCTGTGTTTGCAGTGTTTATAAGTGCATTGTCCATAACCCTACCATTCCTAAACAGAATACCATTACCATAATAGGTCAGAGTATGAAAGCAATGTCATACCTTAGCTTTACCAGACTTTGATTCATAGGTACCCACAACGTGAGCCCATACTCCCTCTTTTAGTAGTTTATCCGTAAAAACATTAAATACTGTAATATGTTTTTCATTTCTATGAAACCATCGAATGGCACCATTGTCGATTTCCAAATGGTACTGCCCTTCATGATGCACGGAAAATCTTCCTCCTACAGTATCAAAAATAGATTGGACACCTTTGTTCGTGTCCAGTTTTATCCAGACTGCGATTGTCGTTGCCGCAACTGGCTTAGGCCAAAATTGTTCTCCATCGAAGAAGACATCGCCACCTTGAAATGGAAATAAGCATGCGTATAAATAACAAACCTGAAAAAACAAGAGCCTGTGGATTTTAAGAACGGGAAAAAATCATATACGATATCAAGTCCTTATGCAAAGAAGGCGAAGTGTATCAAACAAGGCAAGCTTATTTCAAAGAGGCTTTTGAAGTCAACACGATATGCCGAGAAAAGTAGGTTCCATCTTAGTTCTGAATTAAAGAGATAGTAACAAAAGGCAAACATATAGTAGTACGTAGACAAAAATTAAAAGTTGTTAGGATAAGAATCTGTTTACAAGGGATTTCGGTATTTTTTAGTATTTTTTGAGTATTTTTTAGTCATTTTATTGTATCTTTTAGATATTTTATTGTATTTTTTAGATATTTTATTGTATTTTTTAACAGGACGCACATTGATATCAGCTTTTATTGAAGTCGCAATCCTCTATAAAAATTCATGATAACTAAAAAATAAATAAGTAAATGGGTTTAAAATGCCAGAGAGAACCGTATGTGGAAACAAGCGTCTCTTTGTAGTAGTTCAAAATGAGATTACTCTTAATAACAACAACTTATTTTTAGGGTCACAAGCTTCCTTAATTCGTATTTAAGTTTTGTTTTTCAGTATATATACATAGCTTGCTGCTCTACTCGTAATTTCAGATTGATAAGTAGCAGGTAATTCGTCTAAGAAATGTACGGCCCTCGCAAGCGTACCGTGTTCCCTACTATTCCCTACTCTACTCACCCAAAATCAATATAATTTCTATTTTAACTGAAGTTTCTTTTGAGTAGGGCCGCAGTTACAACACGAGAGCAGTGGTTTCAACCCTGTTTGACGCGCAAACTCTTTAAGAACTGTGACCCCAGTGCAACAAAGTCTTTCCATATGATCTGACCGCAATATCTACCTGTTTGACAAAATCATCTCTGGTACTCCGTTTTCAGGGAGACGAAGTACTAACCCGAAGAAATATCACAGTAGTCTCCAGTCGAAGGCATTGAACAATTTCTCGTCGGATGAAATCTGCTAGTTCCTATATAAACACATTATCTATACCATTTGGAAACGCATGACGTATTTTGATGGCTATCACAAATCTATGTCGTTTGACAGTGTAAAGTTGGGATGTGGCAACGATCCGAATGTGCTGTGTGTGGGCTTTGTATGTCTTAAAAAAAGGTCAACAGCAGGCCTCAACTCAGGGATAAAGACCATGTTAAAGACCTTTAAATATGTTTGTCATAGAAACGTCGCTATATAACTGCATATACTGTACTTTACCAAATTAAGAGACGTTGAAAAGAGCCAAAAAGAGATACTTAGTAAATTGCTTAGACGCATAACTTACAACACGCTGATTGTAAAGCTAGACAGAATTACAATAATATAAACTGAGGCTTCATATGCACGTGATGTTGAAATTTGCTTGCGCATGGACATCGAGACTAGTTATGCTTGCATTAAATACACTCTAGTGATTGTTATAATCGACCCTATTCTTACCAGACAATGAAACAGCTGAGTCACATTTCCCTTGTCCAGGGGCGATTTCTGCCCCGTTAGCCAGGGTAGCATCGTTATCATTGGATGACTCGTCTTTTACTATGGTTCCTTGCATCTTATCAAAACTTAAGTGGACAACAGGCGGGCAAAAGTCTGAAAAGGTAAACAATATGCATTCTATTACTTGCAATAATCTATAAACATTGCAACAGAGGGTATTGCCGATATTGGGTAACATCGGAGATTTCAGGAAATGCCTAGAGCCTATCACGTCAAAACAACTTTCTCCTTTGTTTAAAAAATCAGCCATGCGACCTAATGTCAGGTAATCAATGCACGAACAAAACTTGAGAGCCCCTTGTCATCGTCTTTAGATGTCGCAAGCGGATGGATCCTTTGAATTAAGGATAACGTTCTTGGTGGCCATATTAACCAAGTATGGTTCTCCTACAGAAGTTACGGCATGATACTGTTCCTAATTACACCAATAGGATGGTGTCTCTGTATGTACTTAGTCCTCAGCACAACGGATTCTCTGAAATCGGTGTGTAAGAACGAACCGCCAATGATGAAATATATTTGAAGCTACATCCCATTTAACCTACTAAAGACGTAATATTATTTTCCCCCTTCCTTCTTATGACTCTAGAGAGGTTGTTTGACTCCTGCCTGCTTTCAAAATCACAGTTTATGATATTAGTCTAACACACTCCACCCTCCCAATTGCAGCAATACAAATTCTGTTGCAGAAAACAAGTTAACGCAAACCTAAATAACGTTACGCAGATAAAACATATATTACTTACTTTCACAAAAGTCTCCGGTGAATCCCAAACGGCACACACACCTTCCTCGTCCTGGTTTACATGTACCACCATTGAGACAAGGGTTAGTTGAACAAGACCATTCGGTATCTTTTCTCGATTCAACTAAAACAAATAAGAACATTTTTTGGATAACTGGCAGGGTTGTTTTTAGCATGGAATTCCTTGAAATTCGATTATTCAGCACTCGAAGTTTGCAAATGCAGATGTACTTCTCCTTATTTCTTAGACAATTTCTGCTTGACATCCTGTGACCTAATAATATCTCATTGATACGGAATAATACACTCTTCAGTCTCTACCTGTTTAGAACATCAATTTAAGTTAAAATTCCCATATAATGCCACTACTTACACAAAATTACTTCTTCACGAAACAGCGAAAACATTTCAGTACTGAAAAGATTTTTTCGTCTGGCACTCCTCAGAGTACAAAATCGTCAGAATTGACAATGAGAAGAAATCAATGAAACTTATACCCTACTGCGTTTTCAAAGTAGCCAATTGGAACTCTTACTGACAGAGTGATGTTATTTTGACTAATCATCGTTTGTTGAACTTAATGGTTAACTGAATAGGCCCAAAGAAAAAGCAATAATTTTTTGTCTACATAGCAACGGTTTTCTTGATTTGTCCACATCAAATTTATAGGTAAAATTGTAATAAGATTTTTTGGGAGGACTGCTCACAAAATGATGTCACAGTTCCTCTAGCCTTAATATGCCCTTCTACCTCGCGGAAATATCTGAGTGCCCCATTTTTAACAGTAGAATTAAGAGTTCCATAACAATAGAAAAACATTATATTTAAGATAAGACAGGAACAAAACGTAAAGTGTTTCGCCCCTTAACGATGATGCTAAATAAACTACCAACAAAAATGCATGAAGACTTTAAAATGCTAGCTGCAAGGTAGGTTTACATTCAATGAAGCAATTTCTACTACTCCTGTCAACTCTGTAAATTCTGTTGTATAGTTTGATGCGAAGATAAAAAAGTTAGATACAGTTATAAAGTATACAGTATAGGTATTTACAGCTGAAGATCCCTACTTTAAACAATTCAGAAAAGACGTATTAACGAAACCAACATGGTCAGTTTTACGAAGATAAATAATATGAAATAAGTCCCCACTGCAATTGGAACCCATAACTGACACATTAACGGCATGTGACTTGGCACCTTAGCTAGCTTATCTCCACTTCTACCATGCTCTAATTTTCTATGGCCGCCCCTATTAGCTCCCTATCTTAAATCGGTGGGCATCAACATCCGGGTCTACGCAAATTCGGAGACCAACTGTCTATTTCATATGACCATAGCTGAACTATTACCCACTATGCGCAAGCTCATTGAAAGCTGCAACAGTTCTCTATTTCTTTAGTATCTTGATAAATTGATCATCTCAAATTCGCTCTTCTCGATGATACAAAGCAGTTATGATGTATTTATTTCCAGGTTAAGTTGTTAGAACAACTCCATCTTAATAAATAGTTTCATATAAAATGCTCCACTTACCCCAGCATTCTAAGCCGTCACCTACATAGCCCTTCTTGCAAATACAGTGACCATTGACACAGATAGCATTTTTATCACAGTGCCGGCATTCATCTAAAATGGATAAGAAAAGAAAAGTTCATGTTATCACAGAAAAGAACACTGCTTTACACGAGCTTAAGTTATTTCGAACAAAACTAGAAGTGTCAGTTTGGCTTATTAGGGTATTTTGGTATTTTCTGCGGGATAATTGAAGTAAGTCACTCATTCACTAGTTCCTTGTATTTTCGAATTAGCGAATGTTCCCTGCATCACCACTTAGATGTAAACAAAATAAAAAAGTATTACCAAGTCGTTAAATTTACAAATCAGAAACAAAAACAGTTATATTGTAGATAAAGAAAAAAATCATGAAATAAATAAATCAAATAAATAATGAAATGAAAAAATTAATGAATGAATGAAACGGAACGATTAAATGAATAATGAAATGACTGAATTACGAGAGTAACAAAGCAAAATTTTTCAAAAATACTGATTATGAATTAATGAACTCAATAAATCGAACCAGATTTGACACAGGGCAGAAGCAGTGTTTCTTTTTTATGTGTGATGAGTCCATACTTTTATATATCGTACATGCACAACGGAGAATAAGAAGAGGAAGATAGGCTGGCGACAGAACGAATAAAAATAATATAAACAAGGAACAAATACGGGAAGGTACAGGAGAGAAACTTTAGCAGGTAAAGAGGAAGGGAAGTAAAAATCAAATCAAACATCTTTGATGTTACTACAAAAGTATCTTCCTGTTCTAGGGCGCACCTGCAAATATAAAAGAATCCGAAATAGAGAACGAAAGTATCGGTGATGGAAGGGGAGATCGCATTCTGACGAAGAAAAGGAATTTAAAGTGCAATCCCTAACCTACCTAATAGTCATACTTTGAATATAGGATTATTATGTAATAAATACATTAAAAGATGAATAAAGACAAGAAGAAAATGACAGAAAGTATAAAGACAGAGGGGAAGAAGGAAAGAAGGGTTAGGTTAGGAAGATATTTATTTATGGAATAGTATAGTAGTAGAATGGAAATGAAAATTGTATGAGTCAATTTGACATCTTCTAAGCTTTTCAAGTACAAATACGTTTTACTTGAGCATTGAATGAAAAGAAACAGTCATAGTTATGTGTGGGCCCTTCGCTTTCCGTTGAGTACGCCCTCGTCTAATGAATATTATAGAAGCAAAAACTAATAAATGATAGAAGTAACTCACGCAGGAAGGAAAATGTTTAGGGGCTAGTAGGAGAAAACATGTGAGATTGTGTGCATTGTATAATTTTGTTTTAACAATGATTTTAATACTAATACCATAATTCTACAGTACACCTATAGGTTCATCCCCATCTTAACTTGCATAAACATGTGATTATTTTTGTTAAACTGATTCATTGATATGTAGAAATACTTTAATATCGACTGGATTGAGTTGCAATCAAAACTACGAAACATATGTATCAGATCATGTTCCAAGTTTTAAGAACTTTGATAAGGAATTCTTATTCTGTAAAAGAAATCTATGAATCATTCAACTTATCTTGAACAGTATTCAAAGTCTCTACGCCTCTTTGAACACGTGCAAGCAGCTTGGATAAAGTTTAACTTTGGCTCAAATGAGTCAAAGCACACATGGTATTCCAAATTGTCCTAGGGCTAAGATTTAGAGTTTATAACTCGTTTCATCGTACGCAAAGCACATCTTTTCTCAAGAAAATATGCTGTATGAAAGAACGGTACCCTTTTTTCCTATTTGATAAGATGTCTTCCAGCAAACAGTAGTTGAATGCCTTTTATTGATCAAAAACGCGCGGTATGATGATTGATTTTCGAGAATGAAGGATACTCGTCGTTATGATGCATTCCCACGAAAAACATTGGTTTTCAATTTAAGATAATTTCGCAAAGTATACCGATTATTTCGATTAGTTATCCGATTTCGTTATTATAATCTAGAATTTTGATTCAAATAAGACTTGATGTATTTTTCCTAATGCAAACTTGTTCCATGTTTCAACATGCGAAGTATTGGCTTAACTGTTACAAAACAGCTTCACACTTTCCGATTTGCAAATAAAAGATTGTGTAGAGAACAGTTCGGCAAGATCTCTGTACCGTGAATTATTACAGGTCTATTTAAATACAGGTCGAAGGGGTCGCAGGTTCCAGTTCAATGGAGTACATCAACCAAACATAACTCCAAATGCATGGCGATTTCGTAAAATAATTTATATGAAAAATTAAAAATCAGAGATACATTGCATTATCGTTAGAACTAAAAGATAGTATTTGACTGCAAAGTTTCGTTACTTACCGTTGGGGAAAAATTTCGGGGCCGACGAATATCCAAGGTTTCCAATATCTGTTAAAAAAATCCATATCAGGAATACCTTATTCATATTTGGAATCGTTTATCATGGCCAGTGTGGACAAAAAGAAATCTTTATAAATTCATACATCGGAGAATATTAAGTCTATAATAAAGTAGACACTATCCAATTGCTAAGTGCCCGAAGAGTCCTCATGGAAACGACCTTTTCAATATCAATTAACAATGGAAACCCCTTCTATTGGTTCTCTCCTGACGTGCTCATGTTGGTATGTCGAAAATGTTTGTATCTATAGGCGGTAAGTGAGTTCAAGGGTACAATTCAAACAAGCAGCTGTTTGAAAGTACAGTAAAACACAAAATTATCAGCTATTCCAGCTACTGGATTTCAGAGTAAACAGGATATAGTAATATTGCATCTCTGCGGTTTAACTTGGAGAAGGGGTACTTCTGATACAAAGGGATGCAAGTGAGGGGTTGGACCATGAAGTTCCTCAACTCGTTTTCATAAATGTATTTTTCGCATTTGATTGATAGTTTACCTCACTGACCATTAGATTATATGTTCTTAGGAATTTATTCCAGTATTATTCTCACGCGTCGTATGACGTCTGCCACGCATATTTTCTACAGCAAGAGGTTAATTATTTCCCTAATACTTAATAACCAGAAGGCCAATCACGTGGAAGGAAGACCTTGAGATTTGCTAGCAACGTTCATCCCCTAACCCCTTAAAGCTATCTCATTATAATACAGCATCGAAATTGTTGTAAATTTTAGGGAAGGGTCTGAGTTTAAGAATATACATTGCAAATTATTTATTCTTAAACTATAATCCTATGATCCTTTAATACTGCAAATCATTAATGAACCTTGGAAATTGCAAATATTTACTACCATGAATTAAAAACGAACTTCAATTTTAGGCAACTACATACGTTTAGATCCATTAGTATAGAAATGGGTAAAATGCAGTCACGTAAGAACTCATTTACTCAAATGCTCTCTTACCCAAAAGTTCACTTGATCATTCATCTACTCCTTACTCACTCATTTACTCATTCATTTATTACTCATTCCATAATTCACTTACTCATTAACTCACTTACTTTCTCACTCGACCACTTACTTACTCATTCACTTTACTACTTAACTACTTTCGCTAATCCGGTCAGTCACTCAGTTAGTCCGAGTGTCGGTCGGTCGGTCGGTCGGTCGGTCGGTCGGTCGGTCGGCTAGTCACTCAGTCACGAAGTAAGTTAGTTGGAGGGTCGATGGGTCGCTGGATCAATGGGTCGTTGAGTCAACACGTCAATCGGAGAATCAGTCATTCAGTCATTCCGTCAGTCAGTCAGTCATTCCGTCAGTCATTCCGTCATTCCGTCAGTCATTCAGTCATTCCGTCAGCCATTTAGTCAGTCAGCCATTCAGCCAGCCAACCAGTCAGTCAAGAAGTCAGTTCGTCAGTCAGTCGGTCAGTCGGGTAATCAATCACTCAGATGTACACTTTTACGTTTTTTTCTCGATGAAAATTGTTCACCTGGCAAATGCAGTTGAAACGCAAATTGGGAGCTATAAATAAATATAAGTGTTGTGACATTCCTATTCAACTAACGGCCTTGATCGCACGGGCTACGTCGTAAAAATTTGGTCGGTCCATCGACTACTAAAGTGGGGATCTGAACCGTCATTTTACATTTCTACGTTATAAGAGTCTGTAATAACTTTATTAAGGGGATAAACGTCATGTCAGCGTGATGGTCAGTTAGTATTTCAGAACAGTCAAACAGTAAGTTTCAGTACAGTCAGTCAGTTTACCTTCACAATGTGGTCCAGAGAAATTATGTAAACAAACACATTCCTCTGTGTTGTCAGTCCGTACAACGCATGTCCCGCCATTTTTACATGGATTGTTGTGGCATGGGTCTACAAGGTAAGTATTTCCAGTTTACGTTCTGGGAGTACAACTTTGCAGGTTTAAGGCAGCAAATAAAAATGTGCAAAATCGGATAAACTTTGAAAGGAACAACATGCTCTGGATTCATCGAAGCTGATAGACGGGGAAAGGACTCAAAGGAAGCAACCTTCATTTTAAACAGAGAAAGTATAAGTAGAGAGGGGTTTTAAAATCACTATCACCGCTTACTGGTAGGTAAAACCCGATCAGGGGTGAATGGTGGCTATCCACGAAGCTTCATCAGGAAGGTAACCTAGTTTCTCAGGGCATGTTTCCTACTGAATAGGAACCTTGCATTCAAAAAAGGAAATAACTTCAACTTCTAACTTTGTTAATCGAGCTATAAAAGTGATATCGGGCCTCTCCTAAAGCTTCCTTCATTTATCTTCATGTTTTGTTACAATAATATCCACGTATGATCGTATAGGCGCCCAAGGAACATATCAAAAAACGATCTCACATCATCGGGTCCATTAACGGACGAGCTTAAAGATATATGCTCACAAGAAAACGTTAAAACAAACTGAAAAAGGATAACAAATGTTACTGATATGTAAGATATCAAAGTATAAATTTATATCTTGTTATTGACTTCAGACCACAAAAAGGAGCTAATGATCTTTGATCACAAAGATCTTCCTCTGTATTTCATTTAATCAAAACCATTTTAAGTTCGATCAGTTATGGTTATCTGGAAATGCTGATAAGACGGCAGCAATGCGGTTTTAGTTAAGTATGTTGTCTGAAACATGTCAAATACCTTACAGATACTTAACAAAATCATCTTAACTAGGACGTAAGTGAATTACAAAGAAGAAGGAACTCCCTGGAAGGGGGAGGAGTTGCTTTCAATATCCTTGTATCCACTGCCGGTTTTAGGGGGTGCCAACTGTGCCGCGGTACAGGACCACGCACCTAAGATGGAAATTGGGAGCCCTGCACAGCTCATTGAAGAACAAATTGATACTAAAGGGCCCCCAAATCACTTTATGGCACAGGACGCCCTCTTTCCAAAAACCGACAGTGCCTGTATCACATCAAAGTGCGTATCATTTCATCATGGGTTTGTCAAGATATTGCTTTTCTGGCTCCCCGCTATCATTAAGTGCTACAACCCGGTAAAGAAGGGGAGCGGCCTGCCCCACGTTCCTTTATCAGAAGATTCATTGTCCTGACGTTGCCTGGAGAAGAACGGCCTTCGATACGTGGTGGCAACGAAGCACTCAATAACGTGACTTTAAAAGGCCCTGCAAACATTCTACACCTTTGCGGTTATAATTCGTGGCTTAGTAATTTGGAGTGGCTAGCTAGTTTACTCCTTGGAGGGAATATTCTGAAAAATGATAACCCCAAACGAGTAGAAAAAAGTTTACCAGATGTATTGAAAAATGCTGTCATTAGGATTGTTGTTGTCACAATGCTTACCTTGGCCGTTTTGGTTCAACAAGCACTTCCAGTTTGGACAAGGTAAATCAATGATATTTTCCCATACATAGCTTGGGCGGAAATATGGATAGATGGAAGAATATGGAAAATTTTCGCGAAAATATGAGTGGGGGTGTCTCGGGGATTGGTAAAGGAAATCCTCCTTTCCATTAAGAGGTAACATGATGGCAAGTGGCACAATAGTTCTTCTTAAGATATCTCATCCTCCTTATACGAAATTAATTCAAATTAACTTCTCCAGTCCAGAAGTAATGGCTGACATATTTGACATTAACAAGCGCTAAATATAGAAAACTGTACTTACTTTCTTTCTTTACTTTTTGTTCAAAAGGCTTGACTTTGAAAGTATTCTGCTGTGGTAAAGAA
This sequence comes from Carybdea cf. marsupialis auct. non (Linnaeus, 1758), assembly GCA_010016065.2. NCBI lineage: Eukaryota > Metazoa > Cnidaria > Cubozoa > Carybdeida > Carybdeidae > Carybdea > Carybdea cf. marsupialis auct. non (Linnaeus, 1758). Next base: position 1,753 of record JAAAKL020002567.1, on the reverse strand, counting down.
GACTGTTGCTGAGGACTTAGCGGTGCTTGCTTTTGAGTGTGGTCTGCAATGGTTGTTGCAGCCATCTCAGCACGAGAAGGAGCTTGAGAGCGAGACTTATCTGCTGTCGAAGCTTGAAGCGACGGAAGGAATCCAGGTGGTATAGGCACAGATGATGAAATAGTGTTAGTTGAGAGCGGTTTAGTTGTAACCTCAGATGAAGAAGACAGAGACGGCGAGTGAGATTCTGTAGGCGTCACCTGCTGCACCCTGGCAGGCAACTGTCCAGATTTCTGTGCTGCCTGCTGTGACAGTAATTGTAGTTGTTCTGTCATTGGTGACTTTAATTGTGGTTGGGGTTGCTGTTGTTTTGTTACGTCGGCTTGAAGTTCTTGACTTTGCAGTTGAGACTGATGTTGTGCTGCTATTGTCTGAGCACCTGGTATGGATACCAAATCTTGTTGTACCCCTTTCTCCAGGTCTTGTTTGACACCAGTTCCACCTAATGATGAAATGGGTGAGCTTAAGGATTGCTCTGGCTGGGAAGTATCCGTCAATGTAATAGAGTCAGGAGCGTCCATCTTTCCTTTAAGACTGCGCTCTTTATACTCCGCTTCTAAAAATTTTTCTATAGCTTGGTCAACAGAGGGAGTTAATAGAGTAATTTGCGGCTTTGTCTCGCTACCGAGTTTTAACCCGTTCAGTTGTTGTTGTAGGGCCAAAGATCCTAAACGTGACTGTGAAAGTGCGTCGGATTTAGGCACTGGGTTACCAACCACTAGTAAGGTAAAGTTTCCAGACTTCTTATCCTCTGTGGCTGTCGTAGCAGGAGGTCTGGGCGCGTCATAAATTACATTACGCTGTTTCGCTGGTTCTGATGGGGCAAATCTAACCATTTCCGTCGGTCGTATTTTGTATTCTGTGGCGTTAAAAGAAACAAAATCATAAATTACAGGCAGCGACGAATGGCGAATACTATAAACAGTCTATGAGAAACCTAAATTGCTAAATAAGGAGACGGCGAACAGTAAAAATCAAAGGTCGTTAAATTCAATCACGAAAAATAAGCAAGCGTACCGTAGCGTTTAATTCTTAAAAAATACAATATTAGTTGCTAGTTCATACATTGGAAAATTATGGATACAATTTCTTTACCGATGTCCTTTTCGTGTAATGTCCTGTCCACGGAATATGATGCATAAAGGAGTGATCATACTCCTTACATCACTTCTCCGAATCCACGGCAGTATCTGCTACCAAAAGCCGTAAGAGCGGCAGGAAAAATAGCTGAAGTAGTTTGTTTTTCTATTATCGTTAACTTGTTCCTGAGCTTAAAAATTTGAAATCAATGCGCTGGGAAAGTGATGACGTCACAAATCAAAAGTTTGGGAAATAGTAAGATTTGACTCGAGACATCTAAAGGCAACCCTGAACTAGGCTGTTTCCCAAAATACCATGACCTGTAGCGTTTATAGTACTTAATCTAGAAGCATTTGAATTTCAAAAAATCTCTGGTCAAAACTATGGTAATATTCCTTGGTTCCTTACGTTAGGAACCAGCATCAAATAATAAGGTTTTGTTAGAGATTTAAAACTTTTAAAGCAGTTATTTCGGTGTTGGGAAAAGGAAACACTCTCAATTTTGGCCACTGGAGTTCTTACTTAAAGGTTAACATGAAAATTGAGTATTTTTTCCATAATTCGAACATTTTCAAAATCGTGACGTCATACTTTCCCTCCGCATTCAATCAAACATTTGATCATTGAATTGGTA